>WAAG01027455.1:2269-16735 GCA_013390105.1 Tichodroma muraria | reverse complement strand
CGGCGGCCTCCCCCCCCCGGCCCGGCCCAGCCAGGCCCCGAGGGCCGCGGTGGAGCGGCCGGGCAGAGCCTGATACCTCTGCTCCAACCGGGAACCAGAAGAAGGAACTTTACCAGGTTCTCACTTAAAATGTGTATTCACAAAGGCGTACCCATGCTTTCATTGGTTTTATCATGTGTCAATATCACACATCGGCCAATCACAGCCAAACTATAGCACATGGGTCGAAACTTTCAAGCTTATGACTTCAGTCTTTCCAAGAGATATTGAGATATTTGCTTACCTTGATTAGTGCAAAGAAGTTAAAATCTTATCTAAATCCCTAGATAATCTTTTTTTTTTCCTTTAAGATTTAGTATTTTGAGTCCTGAAAGAATAAGGAAGGTACTATTTTGTGCCATTTTGTAAGTTAGCACTAAAATTCATCTGTATGTTCAGACTGTGTAAACCAAGGGCATTTGCACCCCATACATTCACTGTTTGATGTCTGGAGCTTTGCAGTGACGTAGAAAGCATGCAGGATTTCCTCACCATTCCTTACAATGCATCAAGAGAAATTTGCTACTAAACCGCTTATGGTGAGGTCATCTTGGAAAGAATACAGAATTATTGTGTCTTCTTGACCAATTTTTTCCCTGGACTTCCATAACTCTTTTCCTCCTTTGGCATTCATCCTTGATATCTTTGAAAGATTCCATCCATTCCATTCCATTCCATTCCATTCCATTCCATTCCATTCCATTCCATCTAGAATTACAGTACTCCACAAAAAAGTATGTATTGTATTTATGATGCAATTACTTTCCTTTAATCTGCCCTGCAATTTTCTAATGTATTTGGCACACAATATAATGTCACTCTTAAAACAGCAATTATTGTGCGTTACTAATTAAGCCCATTTAGCTATTGTAAAAGTCACACTAGAAATGTGCCATTTTCCTCCCCAGCTCTCTGAAATGTTTCTTCAAGTCTTTGTTTTAAGGGACTATTTACTTTCATGTGCTATCACTACAAACGTGCCAATTTGTAGTTGTTAACTTTCTTCTCTAACTTTTTGTACATATCAAAGTGCATCTTTTTATGTGTCCAGAATATACAATGAATGATTTACATTTTAATTACTTTTTTTCTTTTTCATTATACTTATTTAAACAGTTAATATGAAAATTCTACACATGAATCTTGTTAGGATTTTTTCATTAAATCCATGTAAATTATTCCCTGACAACATATATGAAATAATAAACAATTTCTTGTTGTGTTTTTGTTAGGGAGATTTAGAAAGTTGCAATCCTGATTCTGCAAAAGCTGAGCATACAGGCTGGTCTTAATGCTTAGGTATGCATAGAATTCTACTGAAGGAGTTCCTTAAAGAGAAAGCATATGTTGTTTTTGACATATATATGTAATTCAGAGTAATTAAAGGAACCCACTGCACCCTCTATTTTCAGGTTTACATTGTTTCTATGAGGTACAGTTGCAAGAATATGGTACCTGGCTAAGGCATACAACCATCATTGTTTTGCTGTTTCATTCCAAGTTACACTAAATAGTTTTGGTATTTGGCCCTTGGGAAAATTGTATTAGGCGTAGACGGCTTTGCAGGAACTGTTCATTGCACAAATATATCTCAACCAGACAAGACCTGGGCTTGTTCCAAATGCCTTTGTTCCACTCATGGATAGGGAAAGAAACAAGCTTTCTAAGCTTTCTACTCCTCTCCTGCAAACATAAACAAGCTTTTAGTGCTGCAAATACTGGCAGAGGGTTTTTCTGTGGGCCCAGATTGTGGTGTTCTCCCATCTGAAGGAAAGATAAACTTGCGGTATAAGAGTTGTGCTAAGAATTCAGCTCCACAGCTCCAACACCAAAACTAAAGAAGGATTTTTATTGGTAATTCTTGATGAATTTGGGGCACATGGGAGGAAATTACAAACAATTTCCCTTCACTTTTCAGGATTTGACCAATATGCCATCTGCTTGATTTTTTTTATACTAGTGACATTATTTTCCTTCTCTGTTCCATTTTAATGACTAATCATTTCTTTCATAACCAGATAAAGAGATTGTTGTGATTGAATAGCATCTCCTTTAAATGTGTTGCACCAATGCAGCATTTTCTAATTAATATTTTGTTCAGTGCTCCTCATTATAACATTTTGTTGTGCTTAACAAAAAAGACAATAATAAATTTTCCATCAGGAGAAATCTTTTGGTAAGTGCCAAAGCCATTTGTTTGCCCACAGCTGGGATGTGTTATAGTTTAGCCTTCAGAGGCGCCATGCCAGCAGTTTCCTATGGAGACCTGGAATAGTTCATGTATATTATGCACTGAGTATGCCACATACACATGGAAATTAATAGCTCATCCCACCCCCCCACCCCCCCCCAAACAAAAGTCTTGATTGCTCCTTTTCCAGATGAATTCAGAAAGCAAAATACTGAGGATTTCCACAGTACACGAGTGCCTGAAATCACCTTGTAATTGGGGCTGTAGTACAAGGTGTTGGCAAGCTTAAATACTTTATGGAATGGAAAGCAAACTGGAAGGTGAGATTGTGTGTCCCATCATGGTCATGTTTAGAACCCTGAGAGCTGTGTATTTTCATTCTGTTTGATAAATTGTTCTCTGCTTGACATAAAATGCCTTTGTTTCTTTTCTGGCTTCTTTTTTATTCCATTTGGAATCAAAGCAATACATTTTTATTTTTTTTTATGTTGAATATTAGGCTGTTTTGTGATTGCATCCAATGTTAAACTTGGTCCTTTGGCTTCAAGATCATTTCAGCAAATAGCTATTTTTTCTCTTACTACAAATGCAATTCTTTAGAAAAGCCATCTGGCCAACCCTAGGCATGATGTGCCAAACTTGGAGTATGACAGAGTTGTGTTTGAAAGATAAATGAGCGAGTGTGTGCAGTCCTCTTGGAATTTCATCATCTGTAACTCCTGCTTAATATCCTCTTTCCCAATTATTTTGATGCTGGTATAGCTGAGAAAAAAAAAATAAAAAAGAAAAAGTATGATTTAGAGTCTAGATTCATAGAATGGCCTGGGTTGGAAGGGACCTTAAAGGTCATTCAGTTACAGCCCTCCTGCCATGGGCAGGGACACCTTCCACTAAACCATGTTGCTCAGAGTCCCATCCAATCTGCTCTTGAACACTTGCAGGTCCCAAACCCCCTTGTCCATCTGATAATCAGTAGCATTTGGACTCTTGACTGTCTCTGTGCCTTTCAGAGAATCACAGAATCACAGAATAACTAGGTTGGAAGAGACCTCCAAGATCATTGAGTCCAACTCATGCCCTAATACCTCAACTAGACCATGTCACCAAGTGCTACATACAGTCTTCTTTTAAATACGTCCAAGGATGGTGGCTCCACCACCTCCCCAGGCAAAGCATTCCAGTACTTTATTACTCCTTCTGTGAAAAACTTCTTCCTAATATCCAGCCTATATTTCCCTTGGCTCAGCTTGAGACTGTGTCCTCTTGCTGCCTGGTGAAAGAGACCGACCCCCACCTGACTACAGCCACCTTTCAGGGAGTTGTAGGCAGTGATAAAGTCACCTCTGAGTCTCCTTTTCTCCAGGCTAAACACCCCCAGCTCCCTCAGCTGTTCCTCACAGGGCCTGTGTTCCAAGCCCCTCACCAGCCTCGTTGCCTCCTCTGGATGCGCTCGGGCGTCTCAACGTCCTTCCCAAACTGAGGGGCCAGAACTGGACACAGCACTCGAGGTGCAGCCTCACCAGTGCCAAGCACAGGGAGAGAATGACCTCCCTGATCCTGCTGGCCACACCATTCCTGATACAGGCCAGGATGCCATTGGCCTTCCTGCCACCAGGGCACAGAGCTGGCTCATGGTCAGCCAGCTGTGGACCAGCACCCCCAGGTCCCTTTGCACCTGGGCACTGTCCAGCCACACCATCCCCAGCCTGTAACACTGCAGGGGGTTATTGTGGCCAAAATGCAGGACCCGGCACTTGGACTTATTAAACCTCATCCTATTGGACTCTGCCCATCCATCCAACTGCTCCAAGTCCCTCTGCAGAGCCATCCTACCTTCCAACAGATCGACACGTGCTCCCAGCTTAGTGTCGTCTGCAGATTTATTAATGCTAGCTTAAATAAGAGAGAGATGTTTCCTCAAAGTATCTGCCCGGTAAATTCAAAGATTTTCTTTTTATCAGTTTTTGGGAGTTCAAGAACATTGCACATTCTGTGGTCCCAAGCATAGATTTCTTTTGTGACTCCTCCATCACTGCATTATTCTGTTTACAAGATACTGCATTTGAATGGAATAACTGCCTTGTGGTTAAGGTAAATTATGGATCCCTTAAATTCTCATCTATTGAGTGATTTTTCAGGCATATAATTTCTCAAAATACATTAATTGATCACATTGCTATAATTTACTTATCATGAAGAAGGATTTTCCTTGGAATTCACAGCATCTGAACATCTGTGCTCCTGGTGGGTGGCATTAAGAGTGAAGATGGTGAGGAACTGAAATGAAGAAAGTGAAAAAATTTGGAAACAACCTATGCTGATTGTCAGAGTTCTGCTTGTGATCTGCTGCTGCTTTTCTTTTCTTTTAAAAGTAGCACCTGTGTATCTCCTGAGAAGAAAATGAATTGGTGTGCTATTTGTTTTATTCTTTTGAAATAATGTGACAAGTTCAAGTCTTCACAGCAGGACTGAGATTCACTGCTCAGAGTCCCTAAAAAAGCCTCATTCCTGATCATAAAAAATCATCATTCCTGAGGTGCAGCTAATGTAGCCAATTTGCAAATGATAGAAACAACAGAAAGAGTAGGGTCCCTGTTTTCAAGGTTTCATTTTCACTCCTACACATTGGGGAGGAAAACATCTAGTCATTTGTGAAAACTAATTGGTTTTATTTTGACTGCATATTTTTTAAACAGCTCACATTAGGAAGATTTGATCTGAATGATTTTCTTTTTTAAATATCCAGTGATGTTAAGAACAAGAGCCAGTAATAGGGAATAGTCAGCTCTGACCTGTCTATGGTATAAATCTGCCTGACTACAGTACTTAATGTCACCAAGTAAATCTGGAAGTTTATGTATTTTTTGGATGTTGTTTTTATCATATGCTAAAACAGAAGACAAACGAGTGCAGAAGAAGAAACTGAAACTCAACAAGAAATGAGGAAATGCTCATTACTTTTTTTTTTAAAAAAGAATAGCTATTACCTTACTTTTAACTTCAAAGAGACAAAAGGAAGAATCAGGACTGACAGTAGAATGTTGTGCAAGGTTCAGTCACTGTAGGAATCTCTGGATCTTTCTCCTCCCTAATTCATTCTTGCAAACAAAGATTAAGTTTCATTATAGTGTTTGAGCTAAGGGAAATAGAGTAAGAAAAGATTTATTTATTTTATTTTTATTTATTTATATACCCTTTCATAGGGAGCAAGTAATTGCCAGTTGCTCAGTGATTTACATGTCAGAGTGAGGCCATGATCTTTTTGGCTGTATAAACAAATATTGCAACAATGTGAATGTAAACCCAGGATTTCTCTTTTTCTACAGTTTTAGTGGTAATTTTCTGTTATTTATTCCAGAGCATAGAATTTTAGGAAAACCTCATTCAAAAACACTAACACTGGTTTTCCTGGGAAAAAAAACCAAAGCAACAAAACAACAGAAAATTTGCATGAAATTGATTGCAAAAGCATCAGCTTTTTTTTTTTTTTTTTTTTTTTTTTTTTTTTTTTTTTTTTTTTTTTCGCAAAAAATATAACANTTTTTTTTTTTTTTTTTTTTAACTCTTTGGCAGAAAATTAATGAAGACACAATGAGATTCCTTGGTTGGATAAAGATTCTTACATATATACATTAAAGAATAAAATAAGAGTGCAGATTTCTGAATTTAAAGAAAGTTTACAGAAACTTCTGGAAGTTTACGGCAATAATTGGTAGGGGACAAAAACCTCCAAATCCAACACCATAAAATCAGCAGAAATTATGAAAGAAATAGTTTAGGTGCAGAGATTCTGGGAGAAAACCTTGTCAGCAGTGCCTGGGGTCCAAGATCTTCCATGCATGGACAGAAGTGCACATGCAATAAAAAAAACTGAAAACAACTGAAAACTTAATCATAATACTGTATTTTATAAAACGTTATCTACTTTGAAACATTTCTTGTGTTTACTAGGTACCCTTAGAATATATTAAAATAGTAAATGATAAATAGTTATGATATTATTCTATCCCCAACTGTAGGATTCACCTCATCACCCTGCCTGGACTGCTGGGTTTCCAGTATCATAGAAACAGGACTTGTGGAAATATTCAGAATACAGAATTTTCTAAAATGTAAAAGCTGCTAACTGGCAGTATTTAACTCATAGGAAAGATTGCTCTATCTGGACTAATTATAATACTACTTATTGGAATTTTTCAGTGCTGAGTTCACTTTCACAAAGGAAGGTAATAAAAATCCCAAATGATTTTATTGATGAAGAAACTCAAGGGAGGCATGTGAAACCACTTACCCTCATCTCAGAGCCAAAGCCAGTAAACCACTAGCATACCCCCTGGAGATTTACAAATTATCCTTAAAATCCCTCAGCAATGCTGGGGAACAGTTTGAAGATTGCTGTGGTAGCATTGAACTGTTTGAATGCCTTTGAAATACTCTTGAAGATTATAGAAAACTAGGGACTAGGGGCACAGTTCTGGCTCTTCTCTTTCCTTCCTATTGCTACACTGTATTAACAAGCAATAATTAATCTTAAGAATTTCTTTTGTTATTTTTAATGGCTGCAGCTCTCCAGAGAGTAGTGTATACAACTAGCATCTATGTAATGACTGTGAGAAGGTATTAGTCCTTTCCATCTTGACTGAAGTAGGTAAATTCAGGGATATCTTCTACCAGTTTGTGATTAGCAATTTGTGATCAGTTATGATCCAAGCTAGAGCACTTAGGAAGCTCTTCTTTCTGTGTTCCGACCGGCTAGATCTGTATTTGTCAGATCTTTCTGTCCTTACAGCTCTACTTGTTCAACTGTAAAAGCTCTGATGGACGTGATACTGCCAAGAATGGAAATTATCACAAAGAAAAAGAGCACTTAGGGGAAATTTAATGCTCAAACCATCGTGGCCAGTAGTGTGGTAAGGAGCCTGACTTATTGTTGAACACTTTTAGGGAGCTTAACTAATGAAAGTAGTTCTTACCGGAAGATAAATCCTGCTTGCGAATTAGCCTGGATAATTATAAGTATTTATTTGGCCCCAGACCAATCAGATACCCTCGCGGGAGACAAAACTCTGAATTTACAGTATTGCTGCTGATAACACCACATGGCTCACGCGCCACCCCGTGGACAATCGTGGAAAATTTAGTATTTATTTTTTTAGTGCTCCTGGTAATTCATTCATATGCTCCCTACGTTCTGGGAAAAATTTCTCTGATCTTCCTTTTTTTCTTTCGGATTATGTGCATCAGTTCTTTGGCGCTGTAATAGCCTTAGAGGAAAAGTTGCTACAATGGGTAGAGAGCATGTCAAACATTTTGATTCTATAGTGCCACAACATTATGTGCCTTCTTTGATGTAGCAATGAGTTTCCTACATAAATGAAGCAGCTTCCTATGCATCCTTACTTAGCGCCAATGCTTTTCCTGACAGCACAACTTCTCACTGCTACTGTGTTAAAGTGGTTACAGGGAATTGGAGAATTACATTTTAAGATCTGAAACTTCCATAAGGAGCTTTTTTTTTATTGCCTTTCTTTCATGGCAAACTTGTTAATAACACAAGCTAGATTATAATTTTCTCTACTGAAATTGATTAACTTTGAATGATTTTTTTAATAAGAGGAAAAGGAGCCATCTTTAATGGAAAGCCACATTCTCTATTTGTTGAGAACATATGCCAATACTCTTATTGAGAGTAAGGACCATCTTCAAGGACTAACTGAAGTCAGTAGTGATGTGGTGACAAAATCTGTTGCTGTCTGGTTACTCTGGACTATGAATTAGTAGATATTTCAGATTGGTTGTTCAATGTTGTTGTTCCATTGATATTACACCCAGTGTTCTGCATAATTTTTATGTCTTAATAAATTTTCTTCTGAAATGATAAAAAATAACTAGGATGTACTGCATGAGACTTAATTCTTAGGATAAGAAAAAATGGGAGAAGTGGACAAAAGGAGAATTCACAATATTAATTTCAAACTGCAGACACGGGAATGTCATAAATGGAACACAAAAATTTTTGATCTCATTGTGATAGAATTCAATACCTATCCACTGGGAAGCAAGAAGACAAAAGTAAGTATGTGTTTTATAAATAACAGTAACATTTGATTCTTCTACTTGTACAGTTTGAGAAACTTCCCTGAGAGCAGTCAAATTGCACTAGGAATAAGAAGAATCAACATCTCACAAGAATTGACTGATAGGTGGTTCTAAACCTATTTTATTCATATGTTTTACCTATTTGTGTGAAGAAGCACTTGTGTAAGTAAGGATGGCTAGAACTGAAGCATGTCATAGAAGCTGTAATTTTTAAAGTTTTAGTGATTGCCTAAGATCAATTTTATTTTTGTCATGCAAAACAGAACACTTTAGCACTTTAGAACACTTTTTTTTAGCTTTTTTTTTATATAAGCATATTTCAAGATAATGACAACAGTTAATTTTAAGGTTGTAGTGTACTTCTGGCCAGAGTAAGAAGTTATTTACTTTTATCAATCGTTTTGTAGTCAGAATGAGAGTGCTCATATACAGCATGTTGTCTGAGGAGGCTTTTCAGCCTGTAACAACAGATGTGCACTGGAAATGTTCATAGGTGTTTGCAAGATGCAGGTCGTCTGCTAGTAATTTCTTCCACTTTCATTTACTACCCTTTGGTGACTAGTAAATTAGGGAGAAATTGATTTTAACACTGCACATAAAGAAAATTTTTTACATTCTTTGCATTCTACATGTAGAGCATATACAGGCTTTTAGGCTAAATCAAATCCACCTTCTCAAATGCTTAAATTTGCTCAAATGCTCAAATTTCTGTTTGTGTCTGGTGAAATCTTTAGTCTCAAGCAGTTGATGTAATAGAACAGTATTGGGAGGAAATAGTTAAGAATGGAAGAATGGTGAGTAGGATAGTAAATGTGCTCAACTGACCTTGCAGGTGGGAATGCCAAGAATTTCAGGGTGAGAAAACTCCATTTATTATGCTTAGTGTTGTTCATCCTCTGCCTGTTTCAAAAAGTAGAGCTCCTGTGTAGAGATAACATACTCTCACAGATGTGCTTGAACCTCGTGCTGGGAGAGAGAGATCAAAGGCTCAGAGGTTATAGAAGCACACTCTTTTGATAAACTGTGCGTGCATGGAGCCCTTTGGTACATTGGGGCAGGCAGTGTCCCCGCTGCCCAGGAGGATGAGCTGAGCCTAGTGGAGCCCGTGTTCCCGTGTGCCTCTGCTGTCCGGCGTTATTAGCGAGGTAATGAAATAAACCTATTCCTTGCATTTCAGCTCTGGTTTGGTGCATGCCCTGGCTACCTGTATGTGCCAATACACACCTAATCTATTAAAACAGTTTCAGCTATGGGATTTGTTTGGTTTACTTTGGACGTTTTTGTGCTCTGGTGAACCAAGGACAAAGAGACATCCTTTTGGGGATATAGAATTGTTGGACACCATTTTGAGCGGGCTTGGGATGCTTTTCAGGAGTAAACTAACACAGGCCCCTGATTCCTCACCAAGGGCTGCTTGGTCCTGGTGGGGTACCTTCGTTTATAACCAGATGTATTATACATTTTGCTGCTTGTAGTTTACAGTGTTCAAAAGTGATGAGAAATTAACAATTTTGCAGTGTGTGGAGAGCACATCCTTTTCCAATATTACAATATTTTAGTGAGGGGACAGCATGCTTGTTTTATGTGAAGATTAAAGACAACAAAATTGTGTGGTTATTTCTAGCACTGTTATGAAAGGAGTCAAACCCTGTCTGAGAGAGATGAGATACAGGCTGAATTGAATAACCTGTCACCCTGTGCTTTTCCTACCTGTGGCTGCACAGAACATTGACAATTAATATGGGCACCTTAATGTATTAATAAAATATATGTAATATAGCAGAAAGAGGGAAGAAGAGCTTGTAAGGAGTTTCTGTGCTCCACATATACCAAAATCTGCATGTATTGGCAACACAAAAACTTATAATTTTGAAGTAAAATAAAATTTGACATTTAGTGCATAAATATTTCACAGATATTTTCCCCATTGACATTTGTAAAATGGGGCTGCAATCCCTCCTCCATCCTCTGTGACAGAACAGGATGAAAGTATTTTTGCCTCAAATGTGTAGTATGAATTTTGTTTTTGGTTTTCATGGAAAACATAGGTACTCAGAGTAATTCAAGAAGTTTTTGCTTGGAAGGTTTATGCTCTTGTATAGCTAGGCAAACTGCAGGAAAACCCAAACTGAACGCATACAAAAACTTTTCATAGAGTTTTCATAAGATTTTACATTCCAATCTGCTTTACCATGTAGTAATTGAATTTCTCTTGTCCATAGACCTTAGCTGACATGTATATAAGGTGAATGCCACCAGTGACCACATGAATCAGAGGAGTCATTTCTCCCTTGCTTTAAACATTAAGGCACCTACATGAGCTAATAAATCACTCAGGAGCAGGAAAGCTGAATCCTGTGTGAACAGATTTTTACTCTGACACTTGAAAAATACAAAGTTTTGGTTTCCAAATAAATTAAAGACTGATCCTACTGTTTTCATAATAGCATACCTCATACTAGACTCTTCCTTTGAAATGAACAGTAGTGACAGAAATGCTGATTGGATATTCTGAAAAAGTGGACTGAGATGTTTAAGAAAGCACATATGTAGAACTTTGCAAACTGAAAGATATCATAGTTCTCATGTGAAACATACAGCTGAAACATCATTCTCTCAACACAATATTTTACACAAAAACAAATGACCTAGAAAGTGTTCGTTTCTACAGAAGATGAGATTAAGGAGGAGTTATAAGGAGTCAAACCAGTTTTGTTAATTTCCAAAAAAACAAGAAGGGTTTTCTGTACAAGTGTGGTTCAGCTTTTCTATAAATGTACATGTTGTTGTGTTTCTTGAATTTGATCCTAAAAATGTCAAACAAATATAGGGAAAAATAGCTCCCATTTCCCCCCTGATGTGTTTGAAAGGACACCAATGCCTTTATTATCATTAATAGTCATATGCCCATTTTATTTAATCCCATTTTTCTACCATATTGCAACCAAACATTTAAAATTTCAACAATTTGTCTTGTTATTGATCTACCTGGGACTTAAGAACAATTTCTAGATAAGAGGTAATGTTAGCACAGGAGCAAATGCATATAAGCCACCATAAAGATATTTTGGCTGAAAATTCAAAGAAGGTTCGTGATCATTAGAACATTCTGATTCAATTTTCCAAAAAGAAAAATAATATGAAAATAAGTTAAGAAATTTTAAGGTGAAATTATTGAAACCAAGAGGGGTTGAAATTGATAGATCAGGTAATGGCTTCTGGTCTTTGTTGCCAATCAGGAAATTATTGTCCTACACATGGTCTTGTAGGATTTTTCCACCATCTGTCAGTCTTATTTCTTTCTGCGTAACCAAATTTATGGTGGCTCTGGATGTGTGTCAGTTTTTCTCAGTGCAGTTAAGTGACAGATCCACGGAGCAGACTTCTTATTCAGTAGTCAAGCTTCTTGTTAAGACGGAACTGACCAAGTTAGAAGTGTGTGTTTTCCAGAGGCTGGAAAATAGTTAGACGGCCAGTTATCATGGAGTGTATTCCCCAGCACTATCATAAACTATGTCAGTAAGATATAAGCAAGAGAATACAAACTCTGCAGGATCACAGACTGAGCCCAGCTCACCAAGAAGCCAGTGAGGGATTTGGCCATTGACAAATAAAGGAAGGCAGAGTAGACTATGAAAGGCAAACCAATCCAAATGCTCTCTCTTCACAACAGTGTAAGGAGCTATGATTTTGTTTTAGTATAACAAAGAATGGCAACCAAACACCTTTCCGAGCTGTCAAAGGAATTTGGAAATACCATGAGTAGTCTATGCATGCATAAGATTTTAACTGTTTTTTTCTTGCACAGACTGGAGAGGGAGAAGCAATTGAGCATATCTAGCCTGTCACCAGAAAATAAAGGAAGGGTTTACTGTACATCCATGGAGGTAAAAATTGTTCTGGTCTATAATTGTCAGTACAGCAGGGAAGGGTTGACTTTGGGGTCTTGTTAGGAAATCAAATTCTGTATTTCTTGTTCAGCAATCCCTCAGAGCCAAGGATTCAGTATCTCCAGTTCTTTACTGTTTTACTTTAAGAGTTGACAATAAATGGAAATGTTGAAAGACCTCTTGAGAAGAGAATAGCCTGGCACATAGCTTGGTGTAGCATGACATTTGGGTTTCTGGAAGAAGAGGCAAAGACCAAGGAATTTTCTTTTGTTTCAATTTTAGAAGCAAAATAGAGATTATAATTAAGCTTTTCTCAAAAGCTAGTAGCAAAGCACACAGGATCTCCTTGAAAAGATTATTTTCTTTAAAAAAAAAAAAAAAAAAGCTTTCCTTTCTGGTTTTTCTTAATTTATATTATTTTCAGGTTGTTATTCCAATGAAAAATCTGCTATTTGGGTGGGACCTAGCCATATAAGAATGTCCATATTAATGCTTTTGTCCATCCAGTATGTGCATTAATTACAGGAAATTCCTTTATTTTGATGGTTCTTCTCTGATTAGATTCGACAAGTCACACATCTATGATAAAAAGAAAGAGAAAAAAATAGACTGAAAAACAAGGAAAAACCAGCAAAACTGTCTCTATCCTATCATTTCTCGTATGAGCTTCAAAATTTTAGAGTACCTACTATTTTTACTGCTAAATGTAGTATTTTTTTTTATTTGTCTAATGATCATATTTTTTCTTCCTCCTCTCTGTTATTTATATTGTGAAGCCTTCTTAGTTTTTTTGATTTTTTTTTATTTATAATTATTATTTGTATTAATGCCATTTCTGGCTTTAGTCCTGGTATTAGTTAGCAAATTTAAAATCTGGACCATTCTTACTAGGCAATGCCACTTGAAGCAACTTGCTATGCAAGATGCTTCACAATTTCCAATTTGATCCCACTGTTTTCAATGTGGTTTTCCTCATCTTTAATATGAGTAAGCCAACACAGTGTTTGTGGATAGACACGGAGGTAAAGCAGACTCTGTGGAACAATAGAATTTCTGTTCTAAGGCCCATGTTTCATTGTCTACATCTGTGCCAGGTATTCAGGGACCTTCCTGTAGTTAAAGGAGAGGAGCTTTAATGGTGCTTGACTCATCTGATCATGTGCAAACATCTAGCTTAGAGTAACATGAATCTTATCTGAGATGATACTGGCAATACTGACTAGCACTCTGTCAAGAGTAAAGGGATACTAAAGTGACAAGTTCAAAGTTAGATGTCTATATTCAGCTGAACCATTCCTTGATTTGTGAGGGACAAAGATACCATCCTTTTTTCCCTTCTAACCATTTCCTTGTTGGAATTCTATAGACTGCTGGCTGAGCAGCAGAGAGAATGTTACAACAATCAAGGTTTGAAATAAAACCAAGGTCAACCGAGATGAACAGAGCACTAATGAACAAGAGAAGCACTTGCTCTGGGAAGAATGGATTTTTCAATCTGCGTTGTCAAAATATCCTCTTTGAGTGTGTCTATAAATGCTGTGGGTGCTTCTGAAGCATCATCAGAGCTGCCAGTTTTGCAGATAGCTGGCTTGGAAGAAGTGTGACTAAGACATGTCCTGGAACTGATAGTACCAGAACTGATAGTATCAGTGGGTTAAAATTTTGCTGCTGCACAACCTCTAAGCAAGAAGTCCACAAGCTGATGGATAAACGTCCATGTGGATGGAGAGCACCTAGAAAACAGGTTATGTTGTATTTACAGCTTTTCAGAATGTTAATGACATATCCTACCACTCTCATATCAAGTGGTCTTTGCTAGAGGTAGAAATGGAAAGCAACTAAATTGCTGCTGTAAGATGGGTGAGTATAGAATAGTGTTTCAGTCTTTTCTTTGCATCAAAAATTCTCCTACATTTGAAGGCATGTCTGTGGGCAGAACAATGAGACCTTGCTTCCTCATGAAGTTGCAAACACAGTAGGATTCAGTGCTTTTGTCACAGCAGCACTCATAATTAGATTGCATTCCTTTTGGTTCTTAAGAGATTGCATTCTTCTTGGTTCTAAATATTTACCACAGTTCAAGGTTTTTTTAAAGTGGAAATAAAATAGTTTGCTCTTCATATTTCTTTTGCAGAGTACAGCCATACAGACTTCATCACATTTTAAGGTTTTTTGGCTGGAATACTGAAGATTCTTCAGTGTTCAAAAGTTACAAGTGGTTCTATTAAATTCCTCTCTGCACTCAAG
>WAAG01027453.1:26213-38794 GCA_013390105.1 Tichodroma muraria | reverse complement strand
ATTTCTTGAAAGTCACCAATCAATTGCTTCAGTCTTTTCCTGCAGACCTGACACAAAAAAAATGCATTTGAAATGTCAATTCAAAATGCTTCAGAAGCAAGTTTTCCTGACTGGCAGAAGGAGACTTGTTACTGACAGCACTACAGGAAAAAAATACCTGCTGAAACACATCAGTCAGTGCCTTTGCCATGGTCTGGAAAGCAGGTAATGCAAAAAGATTGTGTAATTCGATGCAGGTCCACCCTTGGTCCAAGCGTGCTACAGGCTTAGGCAATATCAATAGAGTACATCTAAACCAGATCCAATTCTCACCTGTTGCACCTGGAATCTGCTTCGGGGATTTGGGTGGGGTTTGGTGCAGGTGTAAGAGCTTCCCGTAAGAGGTTGCCCTGATCCTGACAAAACCCATCATGTGAGGGAGTTCTGAGGTGTGTCAGTACACACCATTTCACTGCTTGCATATCAGTCTTGCCTTTCTGCAAAGATAAGCCATGAAATATCAATGCATTAAATCTCTAATTCATTGATTTCAGAATTAGTCTTACTATTTTATCTCAGTATCTGATCCCAGCCATCCAGACACAAAGGACAGGGATAAGAAATCCATAAGTACCAGTGTGTGGTTAAAGAACAGCTATTCCAGATAACACACAAACATTAAAGCAAGGACAGACTGAAGTCAATATGCTCTAACATATTCTAATTACTTCTTAATAAGTGGATGATTTTGAGACTTCCCAACTCAGTCATCTTCTGCTTTTTCCATTCATTCTTATACAAATTCTCTTCTCTTTAGGACAGAGTGGGGCAAGGTGCTGGCTAGACTCAGAATGTGTTGATGTCCATTGACCAGATGGATCCCAGAGTGCTCCCACGCCTCTGGCTTAGATTAATAGAGGTGCTGTGCTGACCCCTTTTATTATTCTCTGCCATCCCTGCATCTCCACCTTCCTTGGAGAGGTGGGAAGCTTCTTTTCAGCACTTCTCCTCTGGGTTCACCCTGACCTACCTCAAAGCTCTGCCAGTGCATACCTACACAAAACCCAGCATCCCCAGGGGAATCCTTGTGGCTCCATCACCGAGCCTCATCCCTCTCTTGCAGCCCTCTTCTCAGCTCGGGTAGCCAAAAAAATATTTTGGTCTGCTGCCTGTCGGATCTGCCCACACACCAGCTCTGTCCTCAACAATGCTTCAATGCTGATCAGTTCCTCCCAAAATCTACTTTCCTGCCAGTCCCCACTGGGAGCATCCCAATATGCAGCCATTTATGGTTTATGTCAGCAATGTGGAGAGTTTCAGGGGTTGTTCACCTGAGGCAGGGCTACTGCTGGGCTGAAGTGATTAAAATATTAACTGCTGGAATAGCTGTCCATCCCACTCATCTCCATCAGAAGCAATTAATAAGGATTATATATATTTTGCAAGAAGAATATCTTTCCTTTCAAACCTTGGAGGAACTCCAGGGAGGATTAGGTAAAAGACTGAATGAGCTAATTTGCATAAATTAGGTAAAATGTGAATAGCAATTTGCATTCTGAAAGGCTCTCTCTGACTCTTCATGATATATTGATGCCATCTGGAAAACCTAGCTATGAACCAGACATTTGTTGGAACGATTTTCCCCGGGCTGTTCCCACAAACCTCACGTGCATGTTCAGAAATACTCCCCTTTCCTCCTACTGCTTGGAGCAGGGTTAAAGACCTTTTATATGATTGACCCTCTTTATTTAAGAGAGGACAATTCAGATAGCTTAAGAAGAAATGGATGGTGCACTGGAAATACTCTAATTGTTCTTCACTGGAGGCAAAAGTTCCCTCTGTGGCTGTGTTGAATCCCCACGTTAATATGGCAGCAGAGTACCAGGGTAAGGAAATGGTCAGGCTGGAGTCTCATGTCATTTTGCTTTATTCAGGTTGCATCATTCCTTGGGAACTCATATTTTATGAGCTTACTTTTTTCTCCCTTTGATATACAGCTTTTCCTTGCATTATATGAATTTCAGACCTGCTCCTTCCTTTATCAGAAAAGATGCTGCATTTCTGGAAGTATTCAAGGCCAGGTTGGATGGAGCCCTAAGCAGCAGGTGTCCTTGCTCGTGGTTGGGGGTTGGAATGAGATGATCTTTGAGGTCCCTATCAATCCAAACTGTTCCATGATGTGTCTTTTGTACACTGGATTTCTCACACAGCCACATGGAGCTCCTTCACTCTGCCCAGCTCTGTCACATGCCAGAGACAGAACAGTCATAGTGACAATAAAGTCACTGTTCCCAGTGCCTCCAGCAAAAAATATTAGCTGATCACTACCTTCTCCCTCTGCTAGGGATCACCCTTTTTTATAAAGGTAGGAACTGAGGCAGTTTATCACAGGCATCCATAAATTTCCACAGCTCATAAATGCTCTTCAGGACAATGGACTTTCTGGTGCCCCTGGAGCTGCTGCCGAAACCATCACTGAATCTCTCAGTTGTTAACCAGGTGGTCTGCAGGTTCTCCTCCCAGAGCTGCTGATGTTGCTGAGGCTCACAGCAAGGAACTACCAAGCCTCAGTATCACTGCTTTGTACAGACAAAATAATGTGGCTAGAGCCAGACCAGGCAAATGCAGCACAGTGCAGGAACGACAGTTAATAGATAAAGACTTCACATGCCCCAAGGTTTTAGGGCAAAGAGACAAAGACAAAGGGTCAGTGAAGTTCAAGATGCCAGAACCAGGAAGAAAACCTCTTTAGATGTAACCTTTTTAAAGCAGGATGCTAAAGGAAGCTGGCATCAGGTTTGAATGTGATTTATAGTATCCTGATGCAATGAGAATTGCCACTACCCCCAAACCCAATTATTTCCACAGCTCTTCTCCAGACAAATGTGTCTGAGCTAACAAACACGAACTGGGGCATGAGTCACTTGCTCATGCAGCTGCCAAGTTCACTGACTGAAGTCCGTGACAAGTCGAGTCTGTATCAGCTGCCCATGCTTGAGAGGCTGGATTTGGAATATCTGAGATGAACAACCCTTGACTACAACAGTCAGAACTGGGGTGAAGGTAATAGCATCAGATTTATTTTAAATAAGTACTTTCCAAGTTAAAAAGATGGATAAGGGTTTGGTGATTATATAACAACTGTATAAAGCCCAAACTTGTATATCCTGCAATTAAATTCCAAGAGCTCTGCAAAGCTGTCTTAGAGCTGCAGAATTAGAGGTCATTTCTGTGTGACCTGGAGGCTAAGATGGTATCGAAAATATCTAAGAAGTTTCAAACTTGAAATCCCTGACTGTGCTTAACGCCTTTAGGCCATCCTGTTTTTCTTTTTGAAAACACCAACAACAGCAGTAACTTTTTATGCAGCTTTGTATGTGTCATATAAACTTTTGATAGTAAATGGCAAGCTGACAATTTTTAGATTAAATGTTTTTTCTCTTGGTGAATGTAGGTCAAAACAAGCTCTTTGCAGAAGAACTTGGTTTAAATGAATTTCTGCATTTGAAGAAACCTTAATTTTTTAAATGACAAAACATCCAGTTTCCTCATTTTCAACAACCAAATGATTTTTTTTTTTTAATTTCAGAAATCTCTCCCCCATATAAATGAAATATTTTCAAGGTATCTAAATGAACTGTACATTGATCTGATCTGTACCTTTTTTTTTTTTAGATTATTGGTTCACAAACACCGATAAATCCAGAATAGGGAAAACAATTACAATATCTTGCAAATTCCCACAGAGAGAGAAAGTATTTCCTTTACTGATATAATAACAAATAGCAATCATAATGAATGTCATAATTACAGTGGTCATGAGGATAGTTATTGGCAATTTAAATCAAACTGCTCCCAGAAAACAGGAGAAAGTGGGAAGGAGTGAGGTGGGTGGATGATGGCTTAAAAGGATGGTTATTGATCGAGTTGTTCATGGTGGATTAACTCAGAAAGGGAGAGCTGGATTTATTTTATCTTTATCTGTGAAAAAACATTGAATATTTGCTTAATTTTATTGCATATGTACAGCATAACTTGATGATTAGACACAATTTATACAAAAAGCCCATACTAAAGCAATTAAATACTCATTATGTTAGTTTTCCTGGCTCAGGAGGAGGACTAGATATTTCCTTGGGCTCTCCTCCAGCCCTGTCTTCTATGCTTCCACACCCCATAGGCCAATCCCTCCCTCCAGGACAAGTTATCTGCAAGTGTTTTTCAAACCTTTCCAATTTGTTGTCCTCTAAAACCCCATGCTTTCCCCATGTAAGCCCTGTCCAGCAAGCCTAAGCCTACTGCGAAAAGCATTACCCTTTTGCAACATTTATGTCTTCCCACTGCAGAGCCATTAGAAACAGCCCCCAAGTCCCCAGGCATCCTCGGGGGCTGCAAACCACTGGTTTTACACCAGGGGACTCCCGAAGTAATCCTGCAGAAGGGTGGTGCCTGGATGTGCTGAAACTAATGGAACAGGCGCACATTGCAGCTGGAGATAGCAGGGGAGAAGTGTTCACGGCTCTGAAACTGCCCGCTCTGGTACCAGGAGCAGCACAGCTCTGCTTGACCTGATTTATTTTGTTCTCAGGCAGATCCTACAGCTCCAGGCAGCGGCTCAGCACCAGGGCGCTGCCAGAGCTTCCATTCCAAAGCCACCTTGTGACCCAGGTACCTGCTGGGCTGGGGGTGCTGGATATGGGAAGAGGAGGGCAGGGCAGGCATAGTGAGGCATTTCCTCTCATCCTGCCGCTGGGACTAGAGCTCAGCCCCCACCTGTCTGCAGTGTCCTGTCAGGGAGTAGTAGAGAGTGATAAGGTCTCCCCTGAGCCTCCTTTTCTCCAGAAATAAACACCCCCAGCTCCCTCAGCTGCTCCCCACAGGAATGGTGCTCTATTTGTGCTTTTCTGTGTGTTTTAGCACAGGAGGCTGCAGAGTTCCCTACCAAGAGAAATCATTGACTTCTTTGCCTGGGATAACACTGAAAGGTCCAAACTCTGATTAAAGTTGTCTTGTTTGCTTGCCCTCTCTGTAGTTACATGTGTATATAGGATTCACCTATATCTGCTGCACTTTTCCCCCTGGAGAAAACATCTCGGCAGTACTGAGAGGAGTCTAATCAGGTATTAAAAGCAAAGTGAATTGCACTTGCTGTAGAATTGGGGTAAATTACTAGAGCAATGATAGAGCCCCTCCCCTGTTTTAATCCATTTTAATCTCATTGTTGAGTTAATAAAACCTATTGGTTTACTAAATCAATGTAGGGTGTGATTCATTATTATGTGTGCTGGTACAAAGATTCAAATACAAACTCTCTCTGCTATAGACTGGAACAGCACTGATCCAATGGAAGTTGGCTCCAGGGAAAAATTACCTCTTGCCACTTGTCATAGAAAGACACTAGCTATGGTAAATTTTTACTTGTGTGATTCAGAGGCTTTATTTGACTTTGCTGATGCTGAATGCACTTGAAATATTTTTACAAATGATTTAATCTACAAACAGAAAAGAAACCTCCTTTTGTTTGAGTTCATATTGGATTCATTTATGACCATTAAGCAAAACAGCTATGCCCTATAATGAAGAGGGATTACTAGGGAAACAAATATATTTGTTAGCTTTATTCTTCCCCTGCATCTATTAGAACAAGCCTGTGTTTCCAGCTTGCATTTCATTTTCTTTATGGCAGGCTGCTGGAGTTGAGACATAAATTAAATAGATACATTTATATAAAGTCTGAATTTCTGTTGCTTTTCTGTCTCAGATCATATCATTCTTGCTAACTGTCTTCATTTAGGAGGGTCAATTTATATACTACTGGAGAAACAGACTCCATTCTTTTCATGCTGTTCTTCCCAATAGCTCTCTGAAAACAATGAAGTTCTATGAACTTAAAAAGTATCTCTCTTATTTATAGCCTTGCAGATATCATATTTGACAGAATCTTTCTTCTTTAAGAACCAGTTTCAGTTCTTATTTTTTTTTTTTAATTCTCATTAAAGGACTTGAAAGGGTTTGAGTCAGAAAGTGCTGTTCTCTTGGGAGATGGTTTTCCTGACCGATAAAAAGCTTCCAGTCTGTCATCCCATGAAAAAAAACTAAACAAACCCAAAACCTGGGTAAAATATCTGTGCTATATGCAGCTATAAGTCCTTGAAAATAAGAATATATCCCAGAGTAACAAAACTAGGACTTCCAAGGACTTTGTGACAGCTGTGAAGGACTCTAAGCTCAAACATATGATCAAGTGAGAGTGACTTAACAAGTCACCAAACATCAGAAGAGCTGAGATAGCAGTCTAGGCACACGTTCTTGGCTGGTGACAAAGATATAATAATGCAATTTAACTTTGCTGACAGTGAAACAAAGTGAAGCTACATCATATTACTTTGCATTAGCTCCAGGCAAAGAGCATATGTACGGACAGGTACCTTCGCTCTGCTGATGTGAAAGAACATATTAAGCCTCATGACCCGGTGTTTTACCCAAAACCTCAGATCTTATGGCTTCAAATATCTTAAGCTTTCACTATATCAGCCAGAAGGGATTCTCTAGCCCAGGTTAGTCAGGGGAAGGCAGCAGAGGCTCACCACCCCCTGTGAAGACCAGGAGTGCAAACAGATTGCACTGGGCTAAGGGGAGATCTGCAGCCTCCATTCCACCAGCACAAGGAGGCAACAAGGACAGACTCATGTTCAAACTGAGGTCAAGTGTCTCAACCTTAATCCAGGCACAAGACAATTGGAACATGGTCCCCTTACAGAAAGAGGCCTCAGCTGCACAATTGAAATGTCCAGATTTCAGCCTCTTCGCAAATGTTAAAAGATTATTAAAGACTTAAATGGCCTTTGCTCTGCACTTGTTTGGGGTGTCCTTCCCAGCAAATGGCACTCTGGAGGCTTCCAAAGGACACCCAGGAAAATGTAGGGAACTTACCTTGAGCGAGCAACATTTGGTTTTTGGATGAAAAAGAGAGAACATGAGAGTTTGAAAATGGAAAATCAATCACAAATGAATTTATTAGGGCAGCGGTTGTCTCAGCTGTGAGGGATGAGCACCTCCGAGCTCCATTTGTGGGTGGCTATAGATTCATGGAATCAGAACAATTTGGGTTGGAAGAGTTCCTTAAACATCATCTTGTTCTAATGCCTCTTCCATTGGCAGGGACACCTTCCACTAGACTTTGACTGGATTCCTCTGTGTTGGTGGCTGTTGCCCTAATTTTCTCCAAAACTTTGGGCTGGATATCAGAGGCTGGAATCTTGCTGTAGACAATGCAGGATGTCTGTCTACAGTCCCATTACAGAAATTGTAATATACAGTAGATATTCAGCAGGATTATTATCACCCTGGAGGTCTTAGCCAGGCAAGAAGGGAACCCAAGCATTGGTTGAGTACAGGAAGTGACAAGAAAGGTTTTATTTATTGTGTACCTGGAAAGCCACCTATTCCAGTGGCTCTGCACAAAAGCAGGATAGTGGGAGAAAATAAGCAGGTAATGAGGATGGGGATAGAACTCCCATCTGGAAGAAACTGAATACAGGTAACTTCTCTCATCTACTTGCTGAATAGGCCTGACTTGGAGCTTTGAGGTCCTAGTGATGGATTAAATACTGAAGAATTAAGACAAAACAGGGTCAGCAAATTCCTCCTTCTTCATCCAGTTCAACAACAGCTGTGGAGGGCAGTTGTGCTTCTGGGATGCAATGCTCCTTCCTCCCAGACATCTGCATGCTGAGGTAGGCTGGAGAGTAAGCTTTCCCCAGCATCTGTCCCTCTTGCTGCCTTTTAGTTTCCTTCTTGGATCATAGGCTTCAAATCACCAGCCCACCCTGGTTCTTTACAGCAAATGACCCTCAAGAACTGCATCAGTGAAAAAGATCCAGCTACAAATCACTGTCAGACTGGACAGATGTCTTTTCTACAGTGGAGCTGGAATGGATATCTATACACAAGGCCCACCAAAAAATATATTCCTCTAGTCCATAGAATATTTTCAGTTCTTAACCCAGGGTTATATCTATGCACAAGAGACAAGAACAAGAAGGGAGTGGGGAGCAGGAGACAAAGAGAAAAAAATAGGACATTAACACATATGCTCAGTGGTACAGATATAAATACGGATTTATATGCTGAGAGAAATGATTGTCAGGATCCAGAGGAGTGTGAAAGTGGGGATCCACTGAGGTGCCCCTGATTTTATACACTCGGGTGAAATTATCATAAAAAAGCCTACACAGAAAGCCCTGACCATTCTGGTGTCTCTCTGCTATCCCAATAGAAAACCCTTCCCTTGTGCACTTGTGTGTGAACATGCCCATCTACCTCAAGATTAGATTTATCTCGAAATGCATCCCTCAGTGACTCCTGCAGCACAGCCTCAGCTGGCAGCCGTGGCTCGCGCCATGTGGGTTACGCTCACTTGTTCCCAGCACAACGTGGATCCAGCAGGGAAGAGGCACAAACTCTGTTTTGTGTCAGGGCCAGAAAAAAAATCTTCATGCATAGAGCTCGTGGGCAGACAACTCAAATCACTGGCACGGAGCTAAACTCTGGAGTCCTCATAATACCTGGAGGATTGTTCTTCTTAACCTACTTGCATTTTATTTCACTCGTCTCTTCTTTGCGCCTCTGCCACTCGAAGCGCAAAGTTACAAATCTGTCTAGTAGAAGAATCTCTGCTCCCTCAAATGGCCTCCCTGGGCTGCAGAACTCCATTAATTAGCATCTTTTAAATGGTTGGGTAATATTCCTTGCTCCTTTTTGAAACCATCTCCCCAAGCCCTAATTTTAATAAAGCTGGTTCTTGTGAACATTTGAATATTAAAGCCTTTGGTTACAAAAGACGAAAGAGGCATATTAAAAGACAGCTGGGCAAAGATTACTTAAATGGCTGATATAATTTTGTGTGCCTGTGTGCATGTGTGAATGTGCACCACCTCTGAGATAAAGCACTGTCTTAGAGGCGTTTCTGTGTCAGTGTGCGTGAGGTCAGAGTAGCTGTCATTTGGGAGGTGTCAGTGTCTGTCAGGGCAGTAGCAACATCAGGGGCCCTGGGGTAACATGGTACCATGCAATATCTTTAGGTGTGGGTGAAAATTTCTCTCAAAACACACCAGAAAGGGCTGAGCTTGCTTTGTGTACTTGCGTGCACTGTTTCAGATGTGAAAGGTGAACTGAAAGCTGCTGTATATTTAAAGATCATATCCTGGGGAGGGGGTTTTGTATCTTTTATAATGTGTATTCTTCTAGCTTTACAACCTCACCAGCTGGGGCTGATGGTGGCAAAGGAAGAAACAGTTTGACTGATTTTGTGCAAAACACTTCTCTGATGGTGATGATGTACTAAAACCAGCTAAGTATGTAATTTTCTTTCAGCATTGCCATGAAAGAACTCCAGTTCTGTGGGGTATTACTAGCAAGGGTTTCCTTATTTTGCTAGCAAGGCCCAGCTTTGCTCTGGAGCAAGCAGAGGACAGTCTAAACTCCACCATCCATTTTTTTTTTGTCCTGAGGCTGACAGCAGAGGTGTCAAACTGATGTTTTTTGTTACGTTGATACAA
The DNA here is from genome assembly GCA_013390105.1 of Tichodroma muraria. Classification (NCBI taxonomy): domain Eukaryota; kingdom Metazoa; phylum Chordata; class Aves; order Passeriformes; family Sittidae; genus Tichodroma; species Tichodroma muraria. The sequence continues at coordinate 29,255 of WAAG01027453.1, read as the reverse complement.
CTCGTCGACTCTGGACAGGGCATAGACTCTCTGATTCATATCTCACAGGTTAGTGGATCAGACAGCAGTGATTTCTGTCTTATCACAAATCTGAGGTTCAGTGATCAGTGAGGTGTAAGTATTTCTTCAGATACTTCAGCCTGTCTGGGAAAGATTTACAGTGGTTTCCTTGCTGAAAGGCTTTATACACTGTCAAACCTCTCCTGAGTCAGAGTGTTGCCTATCAATGGGCTGTTATTTGCTCAGAAAGCAGCTGTGTTTTCCCACTAGATGCGGTGGCACAGCCATGATTTGTAGCCGCTGTAAAATGATGATAATCTGTTATTCACAGCCCACCAGAGGTGTGGTCACAGGGTTTTGCTGAGCTGTACCTGCTGCCCAAACTAAGACAATACCTGAAAACTAGGCTGGAAAGTTTGTTGTTCTTTTAATTCAACTGATCTCACTGCCCTCTTTGCTGCGGCTGTTGCTGACCCTGAAACATCCTGAGGAAGCCTTGGAGAGCTGAGCCCAAGCACTGGATCATTCACACATTGGCATTTCTCCTCATGGTGAGGAGAGCTGGTGGAGCTCAGTCTCACTGAAAACCACAAGTGGAAGAACTGACACAATTTGCAATAGTTTCATTCTCTGTATTTGTTTCAGGGACAGATTTGAGCAACAGTCTCCATTCTTAAGCCATTTTCTTCTTAACAAAGAGGCTTTTCAGGGATGCTGAAGCACTCTCTGTCTCTCTTGTGTGGGAGCAATGCTCTCTGTGACAATGTCTGTGCAGCACTGAGTCCTTGTCCCTTCTGCCAAATCATGTCCCTTACCCACTTGACCTTAAGGAGATGTTCCTTAGCTGACCCCACTCATGGAACAGTCACAGGAGGTTAACACTGTACATTGGCTTGCAGACAGAAGGCCAGAATGCTGTATTTGGAGGCCAGACTGTTGAATTTGGAGGAAATGGAGCAAAAGGATAATGCAAGAGAGCCTCCAGTCTTCCATGCAAGGCCTAGGGTCATGGAGATGGCTCCTCTTTTGCCTGCAATTTCCTTCTAAGCCATTGGGAATGTGTGCAGTGCAGTGGATCTACCTGAAGAGATCTGACTGCAAAATTTTAGGATTTATATTCATGCTTTACAGAGTCACCAGCCCAAAATTAGTAAATAATCCTGAAATTTGACTCTGTTCTTCTTTCGATCATCTCTGTAGTAGGTCTGGGCTTCTTTCCCAAGGACAACTCTGCAGTTCCAAAAGCGGGGTGCAAATGGAGATTGGGTGAAGCAGAGGTTAATTTAGATTTGCTGCCGATGATCCTAAATGCAGTCCAAGGGTTTGTAGCTACCAGTGAGAGGCTGAAGTAGAAAGGGTAATACACAGGAGCGAGTGGGTGGCTAAAGTGACCACAGCCACACTGTGACTCTTCAGGTGCTTGTGGATCACAAGCAAATTTGTCTTCTGTGGCTTCTTTTTGGAGGGGCAGCCCCTCACCCTGCAGCAGAGGAACCCAGCAGAGCAGCAATCATTGCACATCACTCCTAAAGCTCTCCTTACCCCAGGTGCGGGGGTCCTGTGCATGAATATTTTCGCCATTGATTGGGAAAATCAGAAAATTGACCCTCTGAGAGGAGGCTGAACTTCTCTACTTAAAGTAAGGGCAATCAGCAGCCAGGTCAAGGGATGAAATCACAAATGCAGTGTGAGAGAGGAGCTTTTCTAAGCTTTATGGAGGGTTTTATCAGTTCTAACCATCCCAAAATGTGCAGGATGGGTCTTCTTTCTGCATTCGATGTTCTTGCACTTCTCTTAAATTTTGTTAGCGGTCAAAGCATAGAATATTTCCTTAAAAAACTAGGAAAACTGTCTTGTAAATACTTAGGCTGCAATAGAAATATGATCTTGAGTGGCAGAAAGAAAAAAAGAGAAAACAGGATTTATAAAGGCTCAAAGTCAAATATTTACTTTCTCTATCTTATTTCTTTGCATCTGCCTAAATAATTGACTAGAAGTGGAGAAGCTTCTAGGTGGGATGAAGAATAAATTTTTTTCAAGAAGATGTATAATAGGTGAAAGATTATTATTGGTTCTAAATGCAGAATAAAACCCAGCTTCAGGCCTTCTTTGCTTAGGATGAAAACATCTTTTCATGATTTTTATGCATATGAAGGAAAGTGAATCTTTTTCTCTTGTAGTAATTGCATTTTTAGTCACAATTGCCTGTTATCTTTGCATTTCCCACGGGTGGAGATATTGGTTTTCACGGAGGGTTTGCTTTAGCTGTTCATCTCTCAAAACTCTTTGTGATGTGAAATATCAGGCTGCCAAGTAATCAGTGTGTTCTCACTTTTTTCCCTAATAAACACACACGTACAGGCAGTAATTTGTTTATTCAACTCCTTGTTCAGGGTTGAAATTTACTCCAAAAGCAAGCAACAGCATACAGAGAACCCAGGTTATGGTTCAGGGGAAGAGATGGAGCCTCTTTCCAGGGACTGCCCTGGGAGCAGATCCAAAGGCCATTCTTTCAGTGATAGTCCATGACACCACGGGTGGGAACCTCTTCAACTTCCCCCCATTCAAACAACCTTAATTTGGGTTTTTAATTTCTTTTTCAGGAGGCTTTTCCTGTGTCATTCATGAAGTTTCTTTGTCAGAATGGAAATAATTCTAATCACCTACATTTATTTTTCCCTTGTTCCCTATTTTTGCTGCAGTGTGATGAAACGAGTTTGGTCAGCTTCCCATTTGGTAATAGGCAGATTCACTTTCTGATTTTCAGTCACGCTCAACACAGCAAGAAAACAGCTCATGGGGGTGATCAAAACACCTCACTGAAACAATTTCTGCTTATTTTGTGTTTTGTAATTATTCTTTTCCTCTTTTTCCTTCAGCATAATGGAAATATTGAGTCAAAATTAGGTTGCCAACATCACTTAAAAAGAGATGAAGGATTTTAAATCCCTAGTCAGTGTTAGAATCCATAGGCAGTCCTACAAAAAAAAATACAAAAAAAAAAAGAATAAAGGACGAGGAAAACATCTATCCTCAGAATCA
>WAAG01027453.1:0-25667 GCA_013390105.1 Tichodroma muraria | reverse complement strand
GATAATTAGTGTGATTTACATCCTTGGCATTACAGGAAGCTTAACATTTCTCATGTTCCCATGAAATGCTGTTGCAGAGGTGGGGGTTTGGGAAAATTACGTTGGCTGAAATGCATGGATCAGGATGCTTGTGGAAAGTGTAGCTGCTAACACAGATGGAAAGCTGATAACAGACTAAGGGGGTTTCACATCCCACTGCTGCACAAAGACACTTTTACAGATGCTGGAACTGCTGAGCTGACCACTTTTCCTTTGAAAACTACTGCTTTGAATGGGCAAGAAATATCTTTGCTATACTTAGAGGTGGATTATGTGATGGGAAAAAATAGAAGGGCTACTTCATGTGCCAGCACATGAAACTGCCTCCAAGTCTTGCCAGAAAAGGAGAAAAGCACAGCAAAAGCTTCTCCAAATCTTGCTCTAATGAGGAGCAGGTGTGAATTTTGCAGAAAGTCAGGTTGCAGGGCAGCTCCAGGGAAAAGTGACATGCTGTTGTGATAGGGAAGGAGTACACAGAGGAGCACAGAAGCGGGAACATCTGGAATTCAGGCCTTAAGGTTTGACTTGTTGACACATGAAAAAGTATTCAGTGCTCACCATTCTCAGAGATCAGTCACCCTCCTCACGGGGACGGGCACTGCACAGTTCAGCAGCAGGATTGCTGTGGATCTGCAAGGTCAGAGGGGCAATGGGGACAGGGAAAACACTGCTGGGCTGATAGGACCATCTACAGAGTGTAATGCCTCAGTGCTGGAGGCTCTGGGCCAGAAAAAAACCCATGTGATAGTGGCAGACAGAAAGAGAGGATGCTGGCAGAACAGGGGAAATAGATTTCCATCTTTCCAGGTTATTTAGGGAACTCGCCAATGTAACAGTGCCTTTAATATTTTAAAATATAATTTAACTCCTCATATTTTTGCCCTGCATAACCTCTTCTTGCCTTGTCTCAAAGAGATCCCTTCAGTCCACACCGACGAGTCGCCATGGAGACTACAGCCATGTGATGGCAGGATGTGACTCCACACTGCTGGAGCCTCATCACTTAATTATTCATTAATAGACTTTTACCCTCATAGCCTCAAGAGATACAACATCTTGTTACCAAGGCTGGGAGAGAAACAAGAAAAAAAGGTACAAAAAAAATGGGGGAGAAAAACAGGCAATTAGAAATAATTAATTAGAAGTACTGTAAACATGCCAGGAAACATGTAATAGGAGTGGAAATTGAGCTCAAAACCCTATAGGTCAATACTGTTTAGCTGAAAAAGTATCTGGCTAGGTAAAGACACTTGATATACAGGGAGGTGAAATTGTGGCCAGGGTCATTTTGCTGGGTGTCCACTGCAGTCTGCTGGGATAGGAACATGTTTTTCATGTTCTCAGTTGGCAATGAACCCCAGCAGCTAAATCACATTGCCCTGCCTTTAAAACCTTGCCATAAAGATTTCGATCCCCTGGGAATCAGGAATAAGAGCCATGGAGACCACATGACCATGTGGCTTTGATGTCCCATCACAGTTGCTAAATCGCAAGGAGTCTGGCAAACACTTGTGAAAACCTCTCACTCCCTGAATTTTTGATTAAAGGAGACCTGGCAAATAACGGGTCAATTCATAGGAATGAGTGCCAGTTTATAAAAAAAGGTCAAGATACACAGCAGGATTTCCTTGCTTTGTATTTGTTTTAATTGAACAGCTAATCCAGCCTATTATAATGCAAAATAAGTACAGACATCATCTTATTTCTGTCTCTTTGCTTTTAGACTTCTATAAGATCTACAGCATCAGCAGACCAGGTATTACTTTTTCTGAAAACTTCCTCCCAATATAATTAACCCAAGAACTTTCTCATGCCTGCTTCAATTGGTGACTCTCAACTAAGAGGAGACTGAAACAAGCTGGAACTCCAACAAGGCTTGTAAGGGGACATCTGTGCCCTCTAGATAAATATCAGACATGACAAGACAATACACTGGGCCAGAAAAATGAAAATTCTTTCCTAATGTGTCTTCAAAGAGGGGAAAAAAATATAAAAATCCTTCAACCCCAAGCAGAATATAAAACAAAACTGAAGGAATTGCATGGCACAGAGCCAAGCAAATTTAAGGAACAAATCTAGCAAACAATGAAACATAACAGCTCTGACCAAAAACAACCATTAAATGTTAAATGCTGCTCTTGTAACTGACACCACCAACAACTTTAAAGGGCTGTTTTACTAGTGTGTATATGTGTGTGTAGGGAATACTTAGCCTCTCACAGAGCTGGCTAAATTTGTATTTCTTGTGTTTTGTTGTGGTTTTTTTCTTTAATTTTTTTTTTCCTTTACAAATTTGTACTAATGGAAGGTGAAATCTATAATCAGGCCAATTGCAGTTAAGGAGGTTGGAGCACTTTGCATCTATTCTGGTGGGCATGAAGGATGGTAGGCATCGCCTGCCAGCCTGGCCTCAAAGCAGGTTCACCTGGAGACACCTCCTGCCACACATGAATGAGGCAAAAAGTCATGTGGTGGTGGGCGGAGAGGAGAGGCCTTGGAGGACCAAGAGTGGGGAAAGGGTTTGCTGATGTTCCTGTACATTTTGAGTAGTTTCCATTCTCCCCTCATTCTCTTTGCTTGTAATGCACTTTCCAGAAAAGTGATGTGCTGCTGGCTGCACAAATACAGCCACACAGTGTCTGTACGTGGGATCTCACTTGTTTATCCGAAGCATTATTTAGTGTTCAGCCTCCTGGCACTTAAGCATCTGAGAGTCTTTTTTGCATTTTTCCTCACCATTTCTTCTTCCTTTGAAGAAGGACAGTGTTTGGGTCATCTCTACTTCACAAAGGAGCCTAAAGGAAGGACTTCAAGTACAGAGGAAGAACTGAGGCAACTGAGGTCAAAAAGTGAAGTCCTGGTCTTCTTCTGCCTGGAACAGCTGAGAGAACCATCTCTAATAACCTTTCTCTTAGCTAGTGCTAAAAGACAACTGCCTTGTTTCCTTTTGTACATGTAAGACAACCACAGAGCCAAAAGATTTTTTTTTTCATTTTGAGGGGAACAAGGACTCAGGCTACCCCTTTTTCTTCACATGTTCCACTCTTCTTTTATCCTCTTGTCTCTCCTCCAAGAATTCTGAAGTCTCTGTCAGTTTGTCTGATCAGTCCCTGTTGACTCAGCGGTGAGTTTGTAAGAAGTCTTCCTTACTCATTTCCCTAGAGTTTTGTGGAAACAATTCCTACCAGCTCTTGTATTCTCTGACACTGGCCAGGTGATTCTCTAATCACATTTAGTACAGCAAGATTAACCTGTCATTAAAAATATAATTGTTCTTCAATTTGCTCTTCTTTCTGAAATGGAGGCTGAACAGAATGCCAATGCTGTGACTAGAACTTTGCTGCAAAGCCTCTGGCAACAAAAAGCTTATTATTTGCAAAAGAGGGGATCCTAATTGGAAAACATGATGGAGAGAAAATAGTGAATCCCCAGTAATCTCCTTCCAAAATGATAATGTATGTGGTATAATGAATATTAATGTATCATGTTTATGAAATGGGGACACTGGAAAGTGCAAGATAAGTTTTCCTTCTCTCCACATTGTACTTGGCTAATAAGACTTGGTGGAGTGACATTCACCCAGAAATTGCCCTCCACACCCATCTCAGACACATAACAAAAAAGTACCCAGAATTGCCCTTATCCGTGACCTTACAACAGCCACTGTCCCACCTTTGGCATTCCCTCCCCACAACCCTCCCCTGTTCATTACTCATTTCAGTCAAACCTGACACTCGTCACACAGCCCTGCTTATCCCTGTGAAGCCAGGAAGGTGTTTGAACTTGGACCAGCCCAGCTGGAAACGTGGTGTTATCCTAATACCCACTATCACTACACACTAAGTACCAACACAAGTCGTCTCTGAGAAAGAGAGATGTTTTATTTCAAAGTCATTCAGCTGGATTTTAGAGTCAGGTTTCTCAGTCTCCCTGGACTCTTGAAGACACTGGAACTAATGCAAGTTTGTGTTAAGACGGGAAATTCAGGAACTCATAATCTGGCCCTTCCTGTTTAGATATTAAATGCTAAGAAGTGCCAGTTTGTCCTGAAGTCCTTGGTAGAGATGCTGTCACCCAGAGATCCCCCCGTATTGGCTAAATCCTTGTTTCTAGCACTGTAACTATAGTACATGAAGTTTTTTAGGACAATTGACTCTCCCTTAAGTATAGTCATTACCTGTTCTGGCAGATTTCTATGTAAGTCTTTAAAAAATAATTCCCAGAGAATTGAGGTTTATTGGAGAGAAATATTCTTTTATTTACTTGCCCATTCCCACACTATTATCTTCCTGTAATCTGCTTCCTTTGGAATTAAGCAGTTAGCATAGTTACTGTGGAAATGTAGATTTCCCTTGGCACTCCTTGGAGGGAAGAAAGGATAATTTCAGACAGGTTCCCCTTTAGGTAGTGCATCTGCCAGACGTATCTCAATATTTCTATAGGACAAATGAGAGTGACAGCCTGGGAGTGCAGGAAAGGAAGAAGACCCATCATGCTGATAAAAGACCTGAGTGGGACTCAGGGATCTGGACTCACTCTGGCCACAAATTTAGTGTGTGACATTAAGAAAACCATTTTATTTCCCTATTCCTTACTTCTCTATCTGTTAAAAACTTTACTTTCCCTCAACTCCTTTTTAATGTATTGGTGTAAATTACAAGCCCTTAGGTACAATCTCTGTCCCATCCTGTCATGTTATTTAGCAGAAGAGAACATGGATCTTTGCAGGGGCTTTTAGAAACCAGAGCAGAGGTAACAATAACAGAGATGACAATGGGATGCTATCCTCTGGGCTACAAAGGCGGCTCACTGTCTTCTGATGTCAGTCCACATAATCTCCACACAGAATCCACACAGTGCTGCAATCACCAGGTGGTCCCACCAGGATTACAGGAATGATTCACCTACAAAATGCTTCATCAGCTCGCACTTGTGAAAGGACAATTTGAAGGTGAGGGTGGCTTTGGGGCTGTCATCAATCTTCACAGATGCTGGACATGGAGTGTGACAGGCAAACTGTGTGCTCTGGCTTTAAACCTGGTCCTTGCTACTTCTGCTAAAATAAGGTGCACGTGCAGCTTAGAGGCTGTGGCACAGACAAGAACAGTTTTGAATACATCCAATAGGGTGGCACACACAGGACACAGAGTTCTGTAGGGACAACTGGACATATCCCACTGCAATGGCTTTGGGGTGTGCTTTCTTCACTCTACCTCCAGCAAATACTAGGCTTTGCATCCACAAGTGCTATTTCAGAAAACATCTAGCACTGGGAGAAATCACCTCCCCCAGGCTGTCCAAAACCTTCAGCCACTGCCATTCAGAGCCATCTCTATATATGGAATAATTATTTTAATCAGGAGATGTGTTAGAAATAGGATATGTGCAGCTGTTGTGTGGTTTCCTGCACTTCCTGGAATGGCTGCCTGGAAAAGTGGGTTAAAACTGAGGGTGGAAGGGCAGTTGTCATAGAAACTGCATCATTGGCAGCTTCATTTCAATCTTTTCTTCCTTCTGATAATTTTCTACCCATTTTGCCACTCTGAGCTGGTACTCTGCCATGTTGGTTCTCCCTTGCCTTGATCAAATTATCTGTGGTGACTCAAGTCGGGGTTTGGAAGTGAACCTAGCTGGATGAAACATGGAAAACCAGTGGAGATGGCCACTAGCCCTGGAGGACAAGACTGTGGCCGCAGGAGTTATTGACATCCATGTTTAACAAGTGCAGCTGAGAGTTAAATTTCAAGACTGCCAAATATAATCTAAAGTTGCCTTGAGAGAATTAATTACTTTCAGTTGATCTTAGATTTCTCGTTTTGCTTTCCCCAAATACTCTGATTGCTCTGGTGCATCCAGAAAATATTCTGAAACCCCTAGAGTTTAATGAGAGCTTAATGTTCAGGTCATTATTCAGTTAAAAAGAACAAAAAAACCCCAAATTTTCCAGAAGGCATATTTCTTGTTATTAGCACTTTCCTACCTACTACTCTCAGTTTTGGAGGAAAACTAAAACCATGAGGTTTCAGAGACCAATCAAACCATGAGAAAATGAACAACTGGGACTAATGAACCAGAAAATGATTGGTCCAAATTATTGAATAAATATAGCACTTAAGAGTAATGAAGGTACTTAGGCAGAATGGGGACTGGTTTCAGAGCTTTTTGCCAACTAGACAGCAGTCTAAATTTGCAGTGAATGCTGGGCCTGATTCATCACTGAGTTTTCTGTCCCCATGTGACTCTGGAGGCTGTTTTGCAGAGTAATGAATTAAGTTCATTACTTGAGATGCACAGTCCCTCTGCTCACACCAGCCCATCACCTCCTGCTTGGTGAGGTCTGGTAGAACCAAGTTGGTTTTTACACAAAATTTAAGTTATAATTTGTTTTCAGCAGATGCAGAGGCCATTGGTAGGGCACAGAAATAAGAGCAAAGCCCTCATCCATCAGGAAAAAGTGTTTTTCCCTGACTTATGACCATTTTTCTGTTGTCTTCTGGCCATGCCTGTGGTTTTTTTTCTCCCACTCTTAGTTTTATCTAAGGAACAGAACCACAGACAAAAAGATGGGTTTGTCTTGCCAGGTTGTTTTTGCTCTGGCTCCTTAGAGCGCTCCCCAGAGAAGTCTGCAGAGGAACACCCTCAGCCGAGGGTCTTGGACCCACAGCAGTAACTCCAGAGCCCAAGAACACCAGAATTACCTGGCCCTTTCCATTCCAGCTTCAAACCCTCACTGTGCAAATTAAAAAAAGATTGGATGTTTCCACGCTGATTTAACACTGGAAACGGCAAGTTCAGCTCCATTTGAGAAGATTGTGTTCCGTGCAGCCTGTTTACCTGTTCTTCATGCTACCAGCAGTAGCTGATGGTAACAGTGGTCCTTTGCCTACGTGTGTGGCAGTGCCTGCAGTGGGAGGAAGGCTCTGTGGCAGAGATGAACAGCCTTGGTTCCTGCAGGTTCCTGTAAATGAAACACTGCAGCCAAGTAAAGGGAAGGAAGGGGAGGGATGCATAAGGAAGAGCTCAGCTGCAAGGAGAGTTCGACCCCCACACTGCTTTCCCTTTCCCAGCTGGGGAACAGAGCCCCATTTGTCATGACTCAGAAACCTCATAGCCTGCTACCTGCACATCACATCCTGAGCCCTGTGGCTGAGATGTGGAAGGATTTATAAACATGTAGGCTGGACTTTTATTTCCTGATAATCTAGTTTAGTGTGACAAATAGCCCCATGAACAGGACACCCGCTGGCTCTCACCGTCCACGTCACTTGGACAGCCTCCAGCTTCCCAGTGCCTGAGGTGCTGGCTTCCTTCCCAGTGCATCCCTCTATCTGCAGCCCTCCAGCAAGTTTTCATCACTCCAGCCTCTTCTGAGGCAGTGACCCCGATGTCCCTGTCACATGGTGTCCTCCAGATAGCCATGGCACTGGCAATGTGTCCTGGGGCCAAGCACAATTTAGGAACTTAGACATCACTTCACTTTCTTTGTCATTTCTCTGCTCCTTGTCCTTGCTGCTCCCTTCCTCTCTCTCTGATGCTCCACCCAGGGAGCTCTTGGATGGGGCTGTGGGTTGCTCTCCACACACTTCTCTAGCTTTACTGCTGCCTTGTAAGTGTGACAACCAGCAACCCAGTCAGTTCCCCTACCATTCTGTGAAATGGGAATGTCATTTCCTTATTCTGTCACATACCTCCAGGCTCAGTGTCTCCAGCTGTTAAATCCTGTTTAAAACCCCTCAGAAGGGAGTTCCAATATCAGATGCTGGCCTTTATCCACCCCTTCCTCACCATTCAACTGGTTTCCCAGCTTAACCTTATTCATTACCTGCTAATAAATCGTGAAGCGACAGAAGGAAACCACGTTCTGTTTTAAACAGAACTGTGGCAGCTCGATTCAATATAAACAATCCTGGCACTCCAAAGATTTCCAATTGATGGAATGAGCATTTGTGAGAATATCAAATATCTCTTCTGAGCTCTGCACAAGTCAAATAAGTTGGTCTGAAGTAATCTGGTGATTTCAGGGGAATCTTCAAAGAGGCCTCAGCCCGTCTTAGAGTACAAAATAATATTACAGTGAGGCAGAATTTACTGAAACTTTCTCCTTCTTTTTTTCCAAGCAGCAATAGCAGGATGCACTAAGGTGTGTAGATAATGCAGAATTTATCATTTTGCTTGGGTATTGTGGGAAAGCCTGGTAGGTGCGTGCACCTGCAGGAAAGGTGCTCTCCATCAATGCCCACGTGCACAGGTGACATTCATACACACGTGCATTAGTACATGTGACATACCCTCATGCGCTGCATCCAAGAGCAAATGCTCTTCTGCATCTCACACATTTTCATTTAAGACAGACTTACAACTAATAAATTTCAGATTGTGCCTGAAGAATCAGCTATTGCATTCTCTGAATCGCTGCTGTCCAGTTCTTTTACAGAAATCATTAGCCTGTGGAAATGCTCTTTTTACCAGCAGACAAAGCCATATGCTCATCCAGAGGCAATTACTCGTCTAATACAAGTTCTATAATAACCTTAAACAGTACAGAATACCATAATTGTTTGCTTTAATAAATACTTCAGAACACTTTAGGTGCATTGTAAAATGGTTTCACAAAATCCTGTTTCAGCTTCTTCCAGCCTGCCTGCAATGTTCTCCATCCTTCTGGCAATTTTTTTTCCCTTGGAATTTTGCAGTGATGCCTAAACAGAGATGTTTTGAATCACAAGTGTGAGGAGTTAAGAATTCTTTTTTCCTTTTCTTCTCAATGACTTTTCATCACATGTTGGACCCAAGTATCTATTAGGGTAAAATCAATAACATCTCCCAGAATAAAGAGAAAATGTCCCAGACTTAATATACTTCATGCACAGCCACTGCAGCTGTATATCCAAAAGGAATCTAATAGAGTGGCTCATTCTACAGGTTACTGATGTTTGAAATAAATCCATTGCTAAAATCATTAGGAACAATGTAATTCTTAACATTACAACCAAAGCAGGGCTCCTGCTTCTTTGCCTTTATAGTTACATCAGAGCAGCAATGATTTCTCTGGTCTCAGTTCTTAGTATCTGAGCACCTGTGCATGCTAAAATTGATAACAGCCAAACAATATCCTTCTTCCTTTCTTCATCCCTGTGGGAATGCACGTGAAAAATTGTATGCTGAGTGGCAAGGACAGATAGGAACTGAAGAAACATGTCCCTTTGTTGGGACTTCAACATGCTACTGCCTGTTCATGTTGGACTGGAAGCAAAGGTCAATGACCCTCTATTATTTTCTATAATTTTTCCTTTCCTAGTATTTCAGGTAGATCCTGTGCTCCTTTCTCCTCTGAATGCTGTGGAGGATCCGGTGAGTTGGGAAGGATCCTCTGATTTGAATAGCAGAGAGCTGCTATTTAAAATCAAATTATTCATCTGAGCACCAAAAGTTCATTGAAGACCAGCTGAGTGACGCCCATGACACTGAGCTTGCATGTAAATGCAACCTTTGTTCTTCAGGACTGGCTGGGTCAGGCACACATGGAGAGCAGCAACGCTGTTCCCAGTCCCTCCCATGAAGAATAGGGCACAGCAGGACTGCTGGTTGCATATCAATCAGGTTGCTCCAGAGAAAACGGTGGGAAGATATTCCTGCTCTCCCGCCCGGATCCTGCGAAGGGACTCATCCAGAATACAAAACACATCCTGAGTCCAGGAGACTGCAACCAAAAACTACCCAGAGACATAAATGTCATGGTTGCAGCATATTTTAATAGTATGTAGATGGACAAAACAGCAACAGCATTTATAATTCAGGAACATTAAAGAAAATATAGCACTTGCTGGAAAGCACAGTGGTGCTCTCCATCTGCCTTATCACTGGACTCCAATGGTTGGGTGCCCACAGACCTTTTGCATTAAATTTTACATTGATTTTTATGGCCAGTGATTACATGCAGTGTCTGAGCACTCCAACTGCTCTGTCTCCTCCCTAGTGTGGTATGAAATAAAGTTCACGGCAGTGGTGTAATGGATGGCTCGGACCAACTCCAAAAGTGGGGGTTTATCAGGTAATTATTTGAGGAGAGTCAGAAAATGTGGTCTTTTATGTCTATGTATAAAAACTGCATTCGGTTTAGAAAGAGCCAAAACATGTCATATCATAGGTTCCCAGTGCTTATTACTTCAGCCCCTTTTCTCTTTCCTCCCTTTCCCTTCCAGAGGAGCATTTCTAAGCCTTTGTTTCACTGCGAAGAGGCCAATTCCAGCATCCAATCACTCACAGCCCAAGGAGAAAAGGATGCACTGGTGTATCCATTCCTGGAGCCCAAAAAGATACTGAGCTGGGTGCTGGAAAAACACAAGTTTTATAGCAGCTGGCAAACCCAAGGCCTTCATGCCTCCCTTTATAAGGTGCAATGTGACTTTCAAAATCAAAAGTCTCAAGGCTGCATTCCCAGGTACTTGGTAAAGATGCATTCATTCTGCCTTACACTCTGGGACCTTCTCTACAGGAAGAGGGACAGACTTTCTAGCAGGGTCTGTTGTGATAGGGCAGGGAATCATGGTTTAAATTAAAAGAGAGCAGATTTAGACTATATATCAGGAATAAATTGTTTACAATGAGGGTGGTGAAACACTGGCACAGGATGCCCAGGGATCTGGTGGATGCCCCATCCCTGGAAATACTCAAAGCCAGGTTGGATGGGCCCTTCTAGCTGAAGATGTCCCTGTTCACTGGGGGTTGGACTAAATGACCTCTAAAGCTCCCTTTCAAGCCAGACCATTCTGTGGTTCTGATAAAGGTTGTTCTCATGCTGACTTCAAGGACAACTGCACCCTCACCAGGAAGGCTTAGCAGGTGTTGGATTTGCATAGGTTCAGACTGCATATTTCCATATTTCAGGCTTCTTTTCCTTAAAAGGTCTGCACCACCAAAATAATAATTACAAACACTGTGTTTGAATATTTTCTAAGGTGCAAGTAATGAGTTAAAAAGAAATGGAAAAAATCCCACTGGTTTTCTACATGACATTTGCCTCTCTGGGGTACAGCTAGGTACTAGCTCTGGGTGGTTGATCCTGGAAGGGGGATCAGCATTGTTGGACTGTCACAGGGGGAATTGTGTCTTTTCCATACATCTCATTTATATCTATCTGAGAAGAGCTGGGCCCATTGTCTCAAAATTGCTTTGAGCTAGGACAGGATGAGGCAGGCTGTGGATACATGAGCTATTAGAGCTATTAGTGATGGTGATGTTAGACAGTATCGCTTGTCTGTCTGCTTTACAGTTATAAATGTGTATCATTTAAAATACAATAAGGGGCCAGATGCTCAGCTGGTGCCTGACATCTATCCACCCAGTTCTCACTGCCACAGCTTTAGCATAATTCACTGTCTTTATAGGGAGGATATATATTTTTAAAGAAATTGCTGCTGATTTTGAAGTCCAAGCTATGTCCATGACATGTGAATTCACTGCCTGCCCACATCTCCATGGAATCGTGTGTCATTCTGCATACACTGCCCTGAGATTACAAACTGGGAGTTGAAAGGAGGGTCTAAAATATATAAATAAGATCTTGTTACTAAAAATCTTCCATGAATGCTTGCTTGTTCAAAGATAGAAAGTTAAAATTATTTTATTTTTAACATGCTAGGGACCAAGTAATCCCTTCTCTTCTAGCTTGGGCATCTTACTTCTGCAAATACCAGTTTAAAATGGGCAAAGGAAGCTGAAGAGCTCTGTGAATCATATTCCTTGGGTTCATGTCAACTACGTGCTTGCATAATGCCTCTGAACCAGCTGCTGACTATTATCTCTAGTTTCTAATCCTCTAATTTCAGAGTTCTTTTGTGCAGATTATTGCTAAAAACTTCATGTAATTAATATCAATTATTTGGATTTGCAGTTTAATCAGTGTCAGATATTTTCCAGCTCAGAAAGCTGTACTATTCCTGTTGCTGTTATTAATTTCTAGTCTCGGTCACCCAAATAGAAGATAATAAATACAAATGTAGATTCACTTGATACCAGGACTGTGCACAACATGAGCTGATAAAAACCAGGAAATTCATAAGAATCACATTTTTATTCCTGTTACTCTGCCTAAGTCTGTCCAGCCTGACAAATCTGGTCTCAGCGAAGCTTCAGTGTCCCTTTGCTGCTGGGTAGCTGGTGCAGTCAATTTAGTTTGCTGTTGAACCATTTTGAATGAACATATATTTAAATACTGCATTTGCTCACACAAATGATGCCCTGCTCCTCCTCCTACTCCAGATCATTCTTAAATCTAGATCACAATCCTCATATCATTTTGTTTGAAAATATGGTCAGCTCTGACTGTAGGACATGAAGTGCAGTCACAGAATAGCCAATATATGTCTATGCCCATTATATTAGGAAACACAGCCACATTTTTTCCAACTCCAAAGCCAGATGGGTAATACACCATGACCTGAGTGCTAAGGGAGAGATTTCCCAGAAAAAAAATATGTGTGGTTTACCTAAGAACGTGCAGGCTCATGCTGGCAGCTCAGGGATTGAAGCTGATGTGTCTCAACCCCTCACAGGTTCAAGTCTCACACCTGAACTGCCACACGACTTACCAGCTCTGACTATTCAGCCACAGCCCCCTGCCTCCTCTCTTGCAATTCCTGACATCAGATAGTTCATGATGCTGCAAAAAGTAACCCTGGCAGATGTAACTCTGTGTTCGAGATTGGGAAGTTGAAGGAGGGAAAGCCAGTGCCTAGAAGATGGAAGATGGAAGTGAACACCTTTGAACCACACTTTGCCTTAGGGTAGCACAATTACAGGTGTGGGCAGGAGATGAGTTTTTGCCATTGCCAGCAGATTTCCCGAGTTTGAGGTCTGTCTGGGATGAGCAAAGTGGAAATGTGTTCCTGTGAGAGGATATAAAATATTTGATTTTGATAAATATTGAAGTTAAAAAAGCCCAAGTAGGTACTGCAATAGCCTCCAAAACTATTGTCTTATGACAAACTGTTTAGGTGTCTCATTTCATGCCAGATGAGTTTGCCTTTTTAATTTTGGGTTGTGTTATTTATTTATTTTCAGAGTTTTATTTTGCACATCATCCAGACATTTACTAGTACCTGAAGAGGTAAAAATTCTTTGTTTTATCGATTTTAAGAAATTCCAGCAGGAACTTTATGGAAAAATTCTATATCCACATGCTCTGCAAACAGGTACAGGAATGTACTATGCTGGTGGGGAGATCCTCCTTATCAGATATATAAGTTTTCCCCTATATTTCACCAACCTTCTTCTAGCCAAGCTACAAACAGAGAAAGAGAAGTAGCTGGAATATCACAGCGTTTATACTTGCAGACATGTAGGAAATTGTAACTATGGAGTGGCTTAATTTTCAAGTACCTGATTTTACAGCCTTAACACCCTTTCAATGCAGCATTTTGCACATAATTCAGGACTTATTCTTCCCTCAGTAGGGCAATATCTTAGAATGATTTAATACTTAACTCCTGCTCGAGTGTTCCAGAGTTGCAGTGACTGCTGACACTCAGGTGTGGGAGATCAGACCCAGCCAGAGGTGACTGTCCCAGGCCATGGACAAGAGCAGAGGCAGGAGAGGCAGGGGGACCCCGGCTTGCCTTTAGAAAAGCTCCAGGAGTAGAGTGATAAAAGTTCGTGTCCTCCCTGTCTTTTTCTTGATCCTGAACAAAGCTGCCAGCTTTCACTTTTCAGTCCAGTAAGTGCATGCAGAAAAATGTGTTAATATTAGAAAAAGTTGGGGGGAAAAAATAGAAAATCATGTCCCAAGTGATGACTGTTAATAATAAACTCATCATTTTGGAGTGAGAGAATGTGTCTTTCTACACTTTCTAAGAGAAAATCAGCAGAATAGGACAGAGAGAATATTATCTCTAAAAGCTATGCATCATTCTCTTAAAATGTTAATGTTCCATTTCTAGCTGAACAAATAAACCTCTACAAGTTGGATGCAAGTAGCACTAATGAATCAGAGTGCAGACCGAGAAAACAAAGAACCAGACTCACTGAAAAAAAAGGATCTTTCAAGGAAAAAAAAATAATTAAGTCATTATTTAAAAATTGTTCCAGTAGTGCGCTTTGAACAAAGGTCTGCTAGCTTGAAAGGACCAAACAGCTTTTATTTCAGAGTACTTTATTTACTGCAGGACTATAAGCAAGATCAACAGCAAACCCTTCAATCAGAGCATGTGTTATTAAAAAATTCAGAAGCCTTTTTCCCATTTACAATTTCCTTGAAATGTTTTGTTTTTTTTTTTTCTCTTTTGCATTCCCAATGTATTTATAGCGAGTGTGCAGTTTCCATGTGGTTTAACACCCAAGTCAAAATCGTGTAGATGCAGGCAGCAGTGCTTCATGGCTTGCTTTCATGGCTTTCATTGAGTTCCTGGTGCCACGAAACCCATTGCAAAGATTAGGATAATGCAAGATCTGATCTCATATACGTTCATGTTGAGTGTAGTGTTGAATGAAAACCCCAGGCTATTTTCATCATCCAAGCACTCAGGTTTATTATCTGTAACATATTCCTGCCTAAAAGTGCTAACCAAGGTTGTGTTAGACACTAAAGAGCCACCTGGAGTTCTTGCCCTCAGGAAGAGCTAAATTGGACAAAACCACAAGGTGATGAGAAGGCAGAGATGAGGTGATGCTTAAAGGCATGTAGAGCAGGCCACTGGTACAGATGTAAGCCTTCATGCATTTAATAACTGGGTCCTGGTGGCAGTACCTTCAGGGAGCAAAGTGGTTTGTTTTCCCAACTGCACAAGTCCAGGAAGTTTGTATGACTGTGTTTCTCATGCTGAGAGAGATCCAGAGCCCTGCTCTGGGCATCATTTTTGATCACACTTTCTCCTCTGTATTCCTTCTGATGTCCCAGTGTCCTGTTTGTGGAATAGCACTACTCAATGCTGCCTAAGCTGCTGAGAAACCTTGAGTTAGTTTTAAAATGCTCCTGGACTCGTGAAAAAGATGGTAAAAAACCACAGTCATAGGCATCTCCTCAGGAAAGCTGATTCCTGTGCTTTATAGGAATTTCAGTCTACTTTCCCCACCCCCATTTTTATGGCCTTTAGAATAGGCTGAATTCACTTTCAAAATCACTGTTTTTATGGAGCTTGTGGTTGCCAGCCAGTGCTCCCTAAACTTTTCAGTTCCTGCTCTCAACAGAGAAAATTCAGCAAAAAAAAGTGATTTCTGAAGAAGGAGCCCAATATTTTGAAATTTCCCATTAAATGAATTTTCTCTTCCTAAACTGCTTTTGTAAATTGCCCCATTGCAACATTTTTTAGTGAATAACATAATTCATATGAGAGCCAACACAATGAGGCTGAAACAAAGTGCTTCAACCTTACCCAAGCAGAATGTTAAATAAAAGTCAGATGAAATTGATACTGTCCCTTGAAACACTCAGATTTTCAGAATCAGCATTTTCTCACAGCAAGCTGTTCCATATCCCCTGCTGGCAGCAGGCTTAGAGACATCAGCTTTTCCTGGAAAAGCTTTAAGAGCTTGTTATTATTATTGTTATTATTATCATCAATAATATGCAGAGGAAATGGAGCTGGAAAAGAGAGGCAAGAGGATAGATTCTGCTACAGCTTTCTGTGCCCAGTAGTACTACGGTTTTGAATTCACCAGAATTCAAAAGAAGTCCAAAGGAGAGGAGAGCTCACCTCTACAAAATACTGTCCACCTCTCTTTGCCTCTGTGTTTCTGAGTACATCAGGTGCCCTCAGCTCACTCTTCCACTCTGGTGGATTCATTCACATGCCACCACTGCCTGGCCTGGCATCAAAACTAACCCCTTAATGCTTCATTTGTGGCTTTTGCCATTATATTTTTTTCCCATTTGCATAGAATAGAAAGTAACACTGATGATCAGGAGAAGGAAGTCTTTGGACAGCATTTCAGTTAGCTAAGTGGACTCATACAGGATGACAAGGCCATTGCTGCTAGCAAGCTGCAGAGATTCACTCAAGTATCTGGATGACAAGTGCAATTTAAAACTCTTTAGGATGGATGTTAGCACACACACACGGTTGTGTGCCTGCTCAATGAGCAATCCCATTAGGAGGCTGAGCCTGGATAGCAGGGAGAAGTGAGAATGAGAGTGGGGCAGGGTGGGTTGGTGTCTCATGGCATGAGCTGCTCTCTCAGGTATCAAAAGTAGGTTTATAGCAGGGTGCAGAAAACCAGGCATAACTGTGCCTCTGAGGGTTCCCATCCCATCTGGGGAGCCTGTAGCTGACCACAGTGCTGTTGCTGCCTCTATGTGCCGTCAAGTCCCCAAATTAAAATTATTGATGTATTTTCCTTTAGAAGGGATTATTGATACATGTAGCTGACACATATCCCAGTCCTTCATGCATGAAATGTTTTGTCTTCCCCTTTAAGGCGTTTACTGCCTCACTGACCTTTGTGTTCTGCAAAGAAGCATTTTAATCTCCCACACTGCTGGGCTGCTAAGTGGTTTCTCATTTGACTTGTGCTGCTCAATGGTCTTTCCATGTTGACGGGCTCTATTAAGTCACTGGGAGTTAGTCTGAAACTGTTCTAAGCTGTTATTTTCAGTAATAACACTTCAATTTGGTCCCCAGGTTCGCCATGCCCACAGGAGGTGGGAGGAGACATGGAAGCACAAATTCTCATTAAAAGAAAAAGCAATTTTCTTTGGGAATAACCTACCTTAAGGTGACCAGAAAGGGTCAGAGCATTGGTTCCAATATGAGCTGAGATGAGAATGGAAATCTTTAAATTAATCAATTCTCCTATTGAGGTCTTTCCCACAATGGTATTTATCACTCAGAGCCTGTCAGGAAGTCTCTGTGAGTCTAGGGAGTGTGCCAATATGTTATGGATGACGTTGTAATTGTTCACTCCTGTCTGCATTGTCTCTTCGAGTAGAGTTTGTACATAAACAACTTGTGAGTGCTCATCCTTCAGCATTATTTTCTCTGTATTAGTCACTAGTCATGTGACTTATTTTCCTTTAAAGGGGGAAAAAAAAGGAAGAAACATCTTAAGGATACTCCCCCTGGAAGACAGAAGAACATATTTTTCACTGAATTAATCTCATCATCACATAAAACTTGGGAACAGCCAGGTTGTGTGAACTGCATGCAGTAGAAAAGCCACCAGTCAGCCCATCCAGCATGGGGTGAGTGAGGTTATGACTGAAAGTGCAAATAGCAGAGCTGATCAGTCAGCCCAGGAAATTCCCTGGACCTTCTATCACAGAAATTAAAATGAACCTTTTCCACCATTCTCTGCTGCTGCTTTATCCTCTCTGTCTCCTGTCTTGGCTCTGCATTCTGGAGCCATGAAACCCAACATCAGGGACAGACATATTGATATTTCCAAACTCCTTTTTGTTTGGTTTTTTTTTAGTCAGAGATGGTGAAACAAAACCCCCTGACTGTAAGGCCTTTGGTGCAACTGCTCTGTGTTGCTCAAGCTCTTGTTGGTTAGAAATAACTGCAAACTCCTCACCAGTTCCACCCTGTCTTTTCCCTCTGTCCCATTATACAAGGCTGTTTTGATAAGCCTGTGTGATGAAATCATATACACATATAGTACAATAATAATATAAACCTCATAATGACTAGGGAGAGGATAAAAAATGTCGGCTTTATCAAAAAAATGATCTCTTTTAACAACAAATTGTAACTAATTAGACTTTGAATGGGAAATCAAATGAAAGTGCATGAAGGCTCAATTTTCCATACAGCTGACGTTCTGACCTTTTTAGGAGTGGAAAAGAAAATTATTTTTAATTAACATGACTAATCATTTCCTGTCATTTTCAGATAATTGGCTTTGTCGAAAAAAATGAGCTGTTTTGGGGAGAAAACTGGGGAGGGCGACAGTGGCAGCTCTACTGGCATGTTTAACCTTTTAGATTCTGCCTGCAAAAGAAATTTTTTATCCTTGTTATCACAGTGAAAAGTCTTGATATGGAAATTTGGTGCCCTACGCCTCTTCCTTTCCATATAGCTGATACAAAATCATGCATAGGAAAAAATTATTTGACACACTGCTAGACTTCTTTCACTTTGAACTAGTCCCTTACTAAAAAAATGCAGGGATAGTTTAGCTAGCAGACTGTTTTCTGGTACACCTTGAGGTCATGCACATGATCTGGGACAGAAGGTCAAATCCTGGAGTCTTCAATAAATTCTGCTCCAGCTAGTTGGGAATTTGGCTTGAGTGAGCGTAGCCAACTTTCATTCTGACTGAACAACAAGCAATTGAAAGTGGCCAGACCAGGTGCTGTAAAGACAGTTTCATTGTACCTGCTTGCTGGAAATGTGGAAATGAAGATCTTAGGAAAATAGAAATCCTAGGCCGTGAGGCATGAGTTCAGTCTCTTTTAAGCAGCAATGAAACCTGGTGTGTTGGAGGCTTTCCTAGGCAATCGTTGTGAGGTTTTAATGCACACTTCAAGGGACAGGCAGAGTTGTTGGAGAGAGACCAAAAGAAAGCAGGAAGATCAAATGACTGAAACACGACCTGCAAGCAAATACTGAACAGCCTGGGATCATTCAGCTAAGAGAAGAGGAAATTCAGTGGGGAACTTAAGTTTTGAATAACATTAAAAAGACACTCAGAAAGGCGGTAATCTGCCCTCCACTTTCAGTTAATGGGGTAAGGAGAAGAGAGAATAAATTGCTCGAAAGTCTCAGAAGAGATATTAGGAATAAACTTTCAAGTGATGAAGACAGCAGAGCACCAGGAACTCAGTAGACTCCCTGCCTCTGGTAGTTTTGAATGGGACAAACATCTGTCAGGGATGGCAGGAGACAGTTCACCTTGCCTTGGGGCAGGGAAATGGATCTCTTGCTCTGCTGAAGTCCCTTTCAAATGTGATTCCCATAACTGTAAAGGGCAAAGCATTCCTGTTTGATATCAGCAAGCAGGATAAGGCTCTAAAATAATGAGCAGGTTTTGAAACAGAAGGAAGACATGAGCATATAGAAGGTGAGCAGCAATCAACATTGGATGCAAATGCAGCCACAAAAAAGCAACAGTCACCCTTGTTAAGCAACTGAGCCAATACACACAGAATCTTTGTCCCAGCAAGGAGGTGCTGGCTGTAGCCTGGTGCCTGTTTCTGCGGTGCTCTGGCTCAGGATGCCCAGAGGTTTCTCAGGCCCTGGGGTTGTTACTGGTACAGCCATAAAACAGTTCCTGATATAATTTGCTTGACGTGCTGTTACCCGTTATGTTTTGGCCAGTGTGGATTGTGGGACCAGGCTGGTGGCATTCATCCTGGTGTCTTTTGAACGACAGTGATGGAGTCACTGACACAGAGAAGGAACAGCTCAGCCTGTTACTCCTTTATTCATAAAAAAAGGAGCTAATTTCATGGTTCTTTCATTCAACCCCTATGAAAAAGTAATCCAGAAAAAATTTGGTTTATATTCAATTTATATTTCATGTAAAAGAAATATCTTTGACTTTCAATTTTTCCAACCCTTTTTTTCTCCCATTGCCTCCACTTACAGAGCACTCCAGCTTCAGTAGGATGGAGAACAAGCAGGATAAATTCCTAAACTATATAACAGCAGCAGCTCCTGTCCTTTCCTCTTGTTTAACTGACATATTCCATAGCTGAGGAATCCCCTATTTTACTGATATCAAAACCGTGTAGTCATTTCTATTCATGAAACAGATCAGAACAAGTTCCTCTAATGACTAAGAGATGTATTTGGGAGTGGAGAATTCTGCAAATTAGCAATCAAACACAATAAAAAAAATCAAAGGTACTGCATTACAAAATACACTTTGTTCATTTATTTTAACAAGTATCACTTATTTTCAATTATTTACAGTGCTAGTTAGTGTTCTCAGAAAGTACTGTGGCATATTGAGTTAAAAGTAATGGATGCTTAGTGCTGGGAAATCTCTGCAGAGCACTCTGCTATTAAACACTGGTAGGAATGGAAAGGTAATGTTATGGTGAGCTGCTTCCTGGGCTTTTTTTTTACTTGTTGTGGAGCACTTTTTGATGGGGTGAAGATAATTGGGTCTGCAGATTAAGGGAGTTAAGAATTAGTTGAGTTCTCACCGTGAAGAGTTCTGTAAATTCCCACATCAATCTTTATGTCTTCCAGCTCATCTCTCCCTTTAACAAATCCAGCATTCAGGGCCTTATCTCAGGGTGTCCTTTCCAGTCTGAATTCTCTGGCTTTCTTCAGCTGCTCATCATTTAAAGACAGTTATTTTTCTGGCATTTCATTTCCTGCTTTTTTCCTCCTCTTCTTGCATCTTTTATAGATGGTGATAAATGTGAATAACAATGTGCCCAGTGTGAAAGACAGAGTGTAAAACCCAATTCCATTCGGTTTGTCTTTTATTCTAACTTTAAGCCTCAGATTTGCCCGTGTCTCACTCCCCCAGACCTGTCACCTAAATTAAATAGTGACTCTTAAAACTGATTACTGTGAAGAAATACTTCTCAGAAGCAAGAACGTTATGGCATCTTAAAGAAAATTTCCTAATAATTGTTGAAACTCATTTAAATTTTATTCCCCACCCCTGAGATATCGAAGTAGCTCAATTCTCATCAGAAAAGGGAGAAAAGTGACCTTAATTTCGGATGATCTATTTTCAAAATCCTGTTGAAGGCAGCAAAAGGCTCTAATAATTTGCACACCATGGAAATGGCAGAGGAAGAGAGGGGCTGACAGGCAGGGAATACTGAGACACTTGTCTGCTTTCGTGCGTCACTGCTGACACCTGCTGCGGAGCCGCCTGGCACAGCCACCTTCCCCAAACTGGGGAAGGGCTGGCTCCTCCAGCCTGGGAAAGGGACTCCCAGCTCTCATAGCAGGAGGGTCAGCTTGTCCACACTGGGAGGAGTGAAGCAGGTTTAACAGCAAGGAAAAAACCCTGCTGTCCAAGTTGGGAATGAGAGGCTTTCTCCAGCTGTATACTGCTTTTTTTTCCTTTTTTTTTTTTTTTTTCAGTATTCAGGTCTTTTGCCTGTTTTTCAATATTTGCTTGACATCTTGATAACCTGAGGTTTTTTTTTCACTATCTCAGGCTCTGAAATATATGAGACTGAGCTGCCCTTAGATCCTGGCCAGGAGAGAAGGGATCAGCAGCAGGTGATGCTGTAGTCAGAGCTGATATAGATTCAGGTCAAGGTTGGTTTAGAAATAAAAGTGACCAGCTCAGGCAATGGCTGTTTCTTTAGCACATCTTGCTTGCTCGTATGAGTTAATGTGGTTGGTGGCTTCCTGCCAACATGTGGGAGTTGCTCTGGCAAAAAGTGTGGTTTTCTCTGTGTTCCTGCTGTAGAATGAGGAGTTCTCACCTGCTATAAACCTTCCTGCTGTAAAAAGCTGCTCAGCACAAGGAGATGTCCAGCAGAGTTATCATCGTTATCTGATGTGACACAAGAAGCATTTAGCAGGAGCCAGCTTCCTCTGGCATGGTGATACAGCGAGGATTCTGATGGACAACTTGCATTAACATCATAGATCTTGGGTGAGGAAAAAAAATAGAAGAGAATTTTCTCTTTAAATGGATGTTTGATAGAAGAACAGAGGCAGATAATGGCTAGATTTGCTTTGTTAAGCAAGTGTCCAGAGTATTTGCATTTTATAATTGT
This sequence comes from Tichodroma muraria, assembly GCA_013390105.1. NCBI lineage: Eukaryota > Metazoa > Chordata > Aves > Passeriformes > Sittidae > Tichodroma > Tichodroma muraria. The sequence continues at coordinate 3,997 of WAAG01027453.1, read as the reverse complement.
TCCCGCAAAATTTGGTGTGAGCTGAACATCAGCTTAGATTTCCTGTGCTTCTCTTTTCTTCCTGTGTGGAGTGCCAGAATGTTAAATAGTTTCAGTTCCACCATGCCAGGTTCATCTTGAGCTCTGGTCATTCTTCCACTGAGTGGCAAACCAGATGCAACCCCATTTCAGTGAGGGTTGGGGGGAGAAGTCCTTCAAGAGCCATCCCTGGGGATTGTGCAGCACAGCTCATCCCCCTGCCCCAAACAAAACACACCAAAAATGTCAGAACATTGCTCCCTGTTATTAATCCCACTGTGATTCAAAATGCTGTGTTATTACTGCACACACAAAGATACTTGAGGGTTTTCTGATTTCAATTATGATCATTATCTCTTCTGAGAGATGGTTTCTCTGCTGTTGGGAAATCTGCTCTGGAGCAGCAGTAAATAGTGTTGTTTGTATTAAGTGTGCACTCCTGCTGGCCTCCCCTGCCTTGTTGAAGGCCCCTTGCTTTGTCCCTCTCTATGAGAGATGGTTGGAGACTCTAAAAATATGCTGCAGGTAGCAAGGATCCACAGTTAATTTATACCATCTTCTGAATGAACTGAGACAAGCCAAAGTCGAGATTTTCACCTTGCAAATGTCATCACTAAGAATTCTTCCCTCAAGAACTTTTTCTAGATGTGAAAACAAGTCAAATACATTTGTCCAAGGCCTATCAAATCACATCCTGAATTTTGCTGTGTTTACTCCATGACCGTGTGCAGTAGGAGTTCATGAAAGCGATAATGCTCTGGGAACAGTGAGCATGCTGCTGTGTTGTCATTGGGAAGAGCGTGGTGACATTGGACAGTGGGAATTCTGAGTCACCAAACCACACTTGGAGTCATCAGTGGACTCAAATTTATCCATGTCCTTCAGGTTCTTAGCACACCATTGTCCAGAGCAGCACCTGCTGAGCCCTGAGATCATCTAGGAGCTCTCCAGGGGTCCCAGGCATGACGTGAGAACCTTGTTCCAGCTCCCAGGGGACAGACATCCACACATGAAGTGACCAGATCAACCCATCACCTCTCTATTTGTCTCAGCAAGGCAGCCAAGAGCTGGCCAGAAATAGAAAACACAGGCAGAGAACAGAAAGACAAATGACTAACAGATGCTTGCCCTGCTATTCCACCTGGGCTGTGGCTAAAGGGTCAGTCCACTACAATCTGCAGGATATATATTTTCCTTAATGCTAAAAATGCTGAATATTCAGTGTTCCAGATTCTTGGTGTTTGTCCCAGATTGTCAAGTCTATAATCTCACAGCTACCACAGCCCCAGTTAACTCATAGTCCTCCTACTTCTAGGTATGAGCTTCTCTATCTCCCATGACCATGTCCAGAAGCTACTCTCCCACACAAATTTAATATGAGAAACACTTTCATTTCAAAATTACTTTCTACTCCTTCCTTCAGCTGTCCCTTTTCTGGAGTGAAGCACAAGAATAAAGGAAGAAGGTACTTCCTAACCCCAAGGCTGCCACTGCTGCCATTCTTCATGAACACTTTACAGAGCCTTCCAGATGCACATTAAGCTTGATGTGGACTCTTTAAATCTCAAGAACATTTAATAAATGGGGAATTAGTCTGATTAAGTCATACTAGAGATGAATTTCTTACATTGATACAATCTCCAATGAGCACTGTATTTCATTTAATAAATGTATTTATTAAATACATAAAAGAGTTGTAAATGGAGCTCTTGTCTTGCTGAACCTTATTAGCTTCATCCTTATTTAACATTTATTTTCTTGAGATGAGACAATATTTGTTAAATCTTGAACACGTCATTGCAAAATCCACCCATGGTTTATTCAGACTGAGTCTAAATATTAAATTTCGACATTTTCTAGACCTGGTTCCTTGTTTAATCTACCAAGATCTCTAACAAGCACAAGGAAAGATTTGCTAACTCAAAAATAACTGTTATTGAATCTCCAGTAGGTTTTTAAAAATCTACACAACATTTAATAAATTTGCCCTAATATTTTCTAAAATCTGTTTAACCTCCATTAAAAATGGGGAAAAGGAATTTGTTGGAGTCCCTTTTTGGATTCACGCAAAACTTTATAAGTATATCAGAAGTTCTAAAAATCCTATTAAATTGTCATGTGAATTTTCTCTTTCATTTCTCATAATTGCTGATTATTAATGTATTTGTGCATAAATAACAGCTCTCTCCTCCAAGGCACTGCATCACTCCTGTCCTACTCACTCCCCACCATCAGCATTCAGCTGGTGGGAAATTATAAGTCACTGTTGGAGCATTTCTGCCACGCCACCTTTGAGACTGCAGCTCATAATTTTGCAGACCTTTGCTGGGACTGCACAGATTGCCTGGGTCAGTTTTATACATCTCCTCTAAAGAGATACATTTCAAGAAAAAATAATCATGCTGTATCCATAGCAGAAACAATGCTCCCCCACCTCTTACTATTCCAGTCTCTTGCCAGACTAAGACAGACAGAATAACAAACATTGCACTTAGTTCTCAACCTGCATTCAGAGCATTTTTATGTTTCTATCTAGTTCCAGAATTTCTGGGGCAGCAATCCCAAATTATGTTTGGCCCAAAACCTCTGCCAACTTGTCTTGCAGATCATCCTGCATCCTGGTCATAAAATCTCACTACAAAAGAGAAAATTGAAAGCAATTATGTTTTTGTGTGCTCCTGTACACCACTCCCCCTGGCCTTTCAGAGTCCAGGGACAGGGGAAGCACAGCCCAGGAATCCTCCTCCAGCACATGGGCAATATAGAGAAACTGAGTGGGGAGGTGAGAGCAGCCTAATTTACTTGCCCTGTGTTTCCAGCCTTCCCATTTCATGACAGTTACCTTAAAAACTCCTCTTTTCCATGACAATGAATGCAGATCCCTTCTTTATTAGGTCTGACCTTGGAGCAGGTAGCAAAGGGCAGCAGATGAGATGTTAAAACTCTCAACACCAGAGATGGAGCTTCCAAACCTGCTCGAGGCTACAGTGGAAATGAACTCAGCCACCTGAACCTTGACTCCATTTATCAAGAGCAAGGAATATCCCACTATTCTCCTGCCTGGCACTCCAGCTCAGAGGAGACTGTAGGAATACAGAGGTGGGCAGTGCTGTGGGTGACTGTGTGAGGACTTGTCCCCTGAATAGCAGGTGCAGTGCAGAGAAAAGTAGATTTTGCTGAATGCTTCAGAAATATAGGGCTGGGAGAGCCAGTAAAGCTGTTCTGGGAAAGGTACTGGCAGAGCTAACTGGGGAACAGAATGGGAGGATTCAGCTCTCCTTATAGGAGTTTCATAGCAATGCTATCAGACTCTCCCTTTATTGCTTATCAAAATCCTCTTACAAAAACATGGTGCCAGTATATTATTTAATATGAGCACTCTGATATGACAGTGAAGAAGACCAGACAGGCCAGACATGACAAATAACTTGGCAGTTAAAGCTGCTACTAAAAATAAAGGCACAGATTTATTAAAGAGTTACAGAAAAGGGTCTGCTGTCCAGCTGATCCCATGTACAGGTCCCACATATTAAACATTTGAGTTCGGGTTCAAGTAAAGTTTGCAGGTCTCTACAGATTTGTAAGTTTGCCTGTGATAATTTGCTACTGGGTTCAGGTTATTTTACTGATTTATAGTCTTCCATGTTCTAAGCAATATTTATTGCATCAGATAGTAGAGCCAGCTTTCAGGAAATGCTGGTACGGATGACACAAGCCTTATACTTCTGGGGATTTTTAAAATACTGTTTACAAAGTGGCAGAATTTGGGGAAATTTTTGACAAAAGCAGAAAGGTTGATGTAATTACAGACTTTCAGAGGTGGTCAGTGATTTTCTGAGCATCTGAAGCGAAGCAACTACATATTTTTAGGTAAAGGTGGGCATTATAACACTGAAAATCTGTTTCTTTTCCATGTGAATGGTAGCAGGAACACAGCACAGAGAAATGCAATATATGAATCTACTTTTGGAAGCCTAGA
>WAAG01027450.1:7797-28894 GCA_013390105.1 Tichodroma muraria | reverse complement strand
TGCTAAACTCTCTTGCCCGTCAAAAACTGGGAAAGGAATTCAGGTATCCCGTGGGAAACATGGGGCTAGGCACTAACTCCTGTGGGACTTTACTATTTTAGCAGCGCAGATGTGGTCCTTGGGGCCAAATAATATGCTTGTCTCTAGTACGTTGACTTGTGTCTGGTGTGCATCAACACCGCCCTTGCTCCAAACATCAAACAGAAAAGGGCCAACACGGCTGATGCCAGTGGTCTTTACTGTGTTCCTTCACTGAGTCTTGATGATGTCTGTCTGACATGTGTTCCCATTTCTTGTCCATGGTGTTATGACTCTTGGTTCAGTGCTTTTCGGAAGGTCCACGAAGTCCTCTGAAACCTGTGTATGTAAGTAAAAAATCCAAGAATGAGTTCTTCTGTTCCTCTTCTCCTTTTCCCCAGCAAAGCTGTTTCCAAGGGGAAGGCATCTAAATCCCTCTGTATTCTCTTGAGAAATGGTGAAAGGATCTGATGGGACATGCTGGAGAGTCCTGGTCTGGTGGTCGTGGCACAGAGGTGTCGAAGCCTGTTCCACGTAGGTACATGTGTGATTGAGCTTGTAGGTGCTCTCTGCTGCTTTGTCTGCTCTAGGGGGACAGACACAGGCAGGGTCCTGGAAAGATGGTGGTCCTTAGGCTATGTTTGGCCACCCTCTCATCACTTTTTTTAAAGTCAAAACTGTGAAAGTTGGTGGGTTTGGGTCTGGCATGGTTTACCGTGGGACAGCAGATGAGCTCAGCCTGAGCTATGGACTGGGAGGTTCTGTGGGAGCCTGTAGGATGCATATAATCAAAACACATGTGATTATCATGCAATCATATTTTTTGTTGTTTCTGTGGTTGAGAACACTTCGCTTTGATTTAGCTAGGCCCCAAACACAAGCTTATCATTAATAATCAGGAAACTCTTCTACTCTTTGTGTTTAGTTAAAAGGAAATTTTTTCACTGTTCACCACATAACCACATCCTTTAGTGTCACAGTTTTATTTTCTGCCTATTCAAAACTTTGAGAGGTTAACACCTCAGAGCTCAGGCATTGGATGGGATAAATACTCCGTTTTTAGTATCAATGGTTGTCATAGATACTCATAATTAATATTTAGTGTCTAGAACAGACCTAAGAATAACTTGAACATAAAAGGATGCTGTGAAATTTTAACAAATCAGAAAGTAAATACCTGTTGCAGGAATGAAAACAAATCAATTTCAACACATTGTCACCGACAATGTTTGTTTTATTGTCTTTGTTCCATAACCTTGTTTCATGGATTTTCAGTTTCTGACATTTTTTCCTCAGAGTGTAAATGGTATGTTGGGATTAAGGCATTTACTCTAAGACAAGGCTTTCAATTTTCTACATTACCTCACTTGACAGTTACTATACATTAGGTTTCACATTACAGCTCTTTAATTTCCACAGTCTCCTGACTTGATCCTCTTACAGAAAAGGGTTTTCTAGAGTGTTACAGCTACATCCAGCTCCGCTTTAGTTTCTGCCTTTAACAAACATTTGACAAACTAAGGCATGAATGGTACAGGAAGAACCACTTGTTAAAGTCAATCACAGTCATGTCCTTGGAACACATTAAATACCAGTTTATTTCGTAGTTTGCTAGTTCTCAGGTAGAAAAATATTTCTGGAGTGTGTTAGGGTACTAATCTGTCAGCATGTGGTAGATTTTGTCTGACCTTTGACAAATCACAATTTTGGATATGTAAATTTCTTTTCATTGGCACTCTATGATAAGGATCATGATTTCTTAAATTTTTCTAGGCAGCACACCTGAGTTACTTTACTTCTCACTGGAAAAAACAGGACTCAGGAGTTTTCATAGGGTCTTTAAGTGGATTGTCAAGTTTTGTGTTGGCCAGAGATCGACGGCAAACCTCTGTTTTGATATAAGGTGAACCTCAACTGTTTCACAGCAGTTGGGGTTTGTCTGCACAGCCCAATGCCTTTCCCCCACTATCTTTCCTCTCTTATGTTCAGGTGAGAAGATGACATAGTTATCAGCAATGCCTCCAGGTAAGAGGCTCTTTGGGCAATATAAAACTTTATTATTCCCAAGAACTTTGATAGGAAAAGCAAGAAATATGCGTGCTGTTCTCAGTGAAGGATTTTGATCTTCCATCCTAAGCATTCAGCAGGAAGTCTGTCTCTGGATTTGCCACTTAGTTAACACCCATGTTAACCCCATTTGGAAAACTGTCCTCGATTCCCCAGAAAGAGAACTATATCATCAGATCAGTCTTTTCATTAATATGAAACTACTCTTCTTTTAAAGTTCAGCAAACTGCAATCCAGGAATGCACTTCTATAGACAGACAAGTTTATGTTCTCCTTTTTCTTTCTTCCTTTTAAGTAGCCTTAAGAGTGTAGATTAATTAATATTTTTATGTAGAAACAATCCACAGTAATCATTTAGTTCTTGCAATTTTTGTGCCCTTTCCCGAGTTGTTCCTTGATCACTACAATGTTAGTTCATTTGCTTCTACCAATTACTTCTTTTAGCTTGCACTGTCAGATTAATTCTGAAATATTTCCATTGCAGGAGGTATTTAAACCTTCCTTCTTTAGATTCATACCAGATAATCAGGGCAATTTGATTAAAATGGGAGCCTGACTTTTGATTCATGTTTCTTCTTTTTATGATGAGGGAAGAAAGTTCAGGTCATCTTTCAACCACACATAATACTAGTCAAAAAACAATATGATAATCCTGACTCCTGTGGTCTTCATCTCAGCAGGAACTTAATTCTCTTTATCTATGTGTAATTTCTATTTAAAATATGAATTTAAACAGTGCAATTAAAAAAATTACAACTGTTCACACAAAATGCAGAGACAACTTTACTGAGGAATCTCTAGAGACATAAATCTTCTGCCAGTACAGCAGAAGTAAAATGTGTCCATAGTTCCCATTAAGAAAATAGAATGAAAAGTGAGACAGCAAAATGGGCGGAGGACATAGCATTGTTTTGATGTGAGAATTTTAGAAGGTACTTAAAAATTCTAGCTGGGTGATCAGCATAGCAGCCAAGAATTTTTTGTCCTGAAAAATGTAGATTAAGGCATGGTCAAAGGTAGATTGCTTCTTTCTAAGCACTCAGGAGGCAGAGCTGGACAGCACTGCAGGGAGTTCTGCATGCAGAAATGGTCAAAAGGCAAACAAAAGACTTGCTTCAGTAGCTTTCTTACTGTCCCTGGAACTTGGATGTTTTTTTCTCAAATTGGATTGAAGCTTTTGGGTTTTACATTCTCATGAAACTGAAGTTGTTCTAAAGGAAAATCAATTCCTGAAGGTGATAACTAGACTGATTCTTTTAAATCTTCCTTTATTTTCTTCAACACATCAAGAAAGCAACTAATAGATGCCTGAAAGTATGACTGACTTCTGCCTCTGAATTTCTGTGCATTTCAAAAATAATTTCTTTTTTTTTTTTAATTTTAATTGTGCATGGTTCTATATAACCAAGACATATGACAGTTATAAGAAATACAAGTCAGTTTTTCAGAATTACATTTATATATTCATTTTAGTTATAGCACAATTCAGAAGAGGACTGCTGGGATGATGTTTTTCTTTGGTTCCTGTTTGGGTAAGATCTGCTGGCTTACCAATATAAGTTGAATGTCTGCCTTCACAGAAAGGGCCAGAAGACTGTTGGGGTTGTTGGAGTAGAGTATCAGATGTCAGATGAAGGGACATTTTCCTAATTTCCATCTATTGACACAAGAGAATGGCTAAAGCAGTGTGGCCAGCAGGGCGAGGGAGGAGATTCTGCCCCTCTGCTGCACTCTCCTGAAACCCCACCTGGAGCACTGTATCCAGCTCTGGGGCTCCAAGCATGAGAAGAATGTGGACCTGCTGGGGCGAGTCCAGAGGAGGCCCACCAAGGTGATCAGAGGGCTGGAGCATCTCTCCTAGGAAGATGGACTGAGGGAGCTGGGGTTGTCCAGCCTGGAGGAGATTAGGCTTTGGGGAGACTTTAGAGTACCTTGAGGGGCCTGGAGAGAGACTTTTTACAAGGGCATATGGTGATAGATGATAGAGGGGAAATGACTTTAAACTGAAAGAGGGTAGGTTTAGATTCGATATTAGGAAGAAATTCTTTACTGTGAAGGTGGTGAGGCTTGAAACAGATTGCCCAGACCAGCTGTGGATGCCCCATCCCAGGAAGTGTTCAAGGTCAGGTTGGATGGGGATTTGAGCAACCTGAGCTAGTGGAAGGTGTCCCTGCCCATAACAGGAGGGATGGAACCAGGTGATATTTAAGGCCCCTTCCAACTCAAACCTTGCTATGAAGCTATGATTTTATGACACTGGGGTAGTTACCTGATAAATAGGGATTTCTTGTATTTCCAATTTTCAGGATTTTTGGAGAATATTTCAGAGACTATATAGATATAGTATATGATATATATTATATACATATATATATATACACACTATATATATAGTGTGTGTATATATATATTCAGTCACTATAAGAGTGACTGACCCTACACTGCCAGTGCAGCATGGCAAGTGTTTGTGCCTGCCCGTGTTCAGTAAAGCAGTTAAGTGCATTCTTAAGTTAAAATATGTGAGTAAAGCTACGTATGTGTTTCACTGCTTTATAAAATGTTATGGTTGTCTCAGTCTTGGCCAGTAAAGACTAGTTTTCTGACATCTGGGCAAGCTGCAAAGGCCTGTCCAGCTGGGAGTTGCCATCTCTCCTTTCTGCTGTGATTCAGAGGTGTCTGCAAGAGGTCAGTGTGGCCGAGGGGCTGCAGATTGCAGCTTTTCTAGCAATGCCTGCATTTTCTCCATTATACCTGGCACAAACAATCAAATAAATGCAAACCAGAGAAGCAAAATAAATCAGACAGAAGCCTCAGAGGTAAATGAAGAACCTTTGTTTTCCATTTGAAACGGCTGGAAGCAGTAGTCTGTATGCCAGACCTTGGATCTCTTGAAAATGACTTATTCCCAGCATAATTTGCCACCTACATTAGACTGAATGAAAATCCATCAGCAGAAAGCTTCCAGATAGAGACTCTGCAACACTTGGATTTAGTTCCAAATTTCAAAGGTCATTTAGAAAATCCAGGTCAGGACACAGAGTTGAATTTCAAATGTCCCTGAAGTTCATGTTTGTTCAGACCTAAGCCTAAAGATCTGAACCAACATGATAATGCAGATTGAAAACCTGAGCTTGTAGGTTTATGCAGAATCATTTATACAAACCCTTGGTTACTTTTTTCTCTGTGGTATTATTTACCACACACAAGGGCATGTAAAATAACTACTTAATAATTATGAACTGCTAAAACCCCTCATTATGCAATGAAAATGTGTGAGTGCAAATTCTCTAAACGATGTGGAAGTTGGACTGCTGGGAACATTCAGCTTGTACGTTACCAAAGTGTAGGCTACTCTCTAGTACATTTGTCTGATATACAAGACAATTTCATCTCAGCTTGGATGAGATACAGAAGCGTAGGCTCTGTGGAATATGAAGTGGGCTTGGTGGAGCAGAGGGAAATTCATGTTATGTTCAATGTGCCTAGTAAATAATGAGATATTAAATTATAATGTGTTCCAGGAGTTTTCAACTGTATTTTCTCTTTAATCATTTCATTACTCAGAGTCCTTTGTTTCTGACTTGTGTCTTTCATTAGTTTTTTCGGACTTGAGTATGTGTGTGGGGAGCTCTGGGTCCCTGTGGCACCTTTGCTGTATTGATCCTTCAAATAAGAAGGAGATTTGTCCATAGCAGAATCACTTTTTGTTTCCTGATCTAGAGATTTCTGCTCTGGGCATGGGCTCTTGGGCAAGCCCTTGAAGACAGGCTTCACCCGCAGCAGCCACCATGTGTAGCCAAAGCTCCCTTGGACCGTATCCCGCTTCCATGGCCCGTACTCTGACTGAGCAGATGTGAGCCTTTCTTCAGAGAGACTGGCAGCAGAAGTGACATAGCGTGACTGCAGGGCTGGGAGCAGTGGAAAGGACTCTTGTAGCCTTACGTGAGCAGGCAGTATCCTGCTCACTGTTCCTGTCCCTTGGCATCGCTGCCTGAGCATTGGACCAGCAAAGCGGGATTGGTTTGATGCTCAGGCCATCAGACAGATGGGCCTGAGCACAGTCTGAGCCAGGGGAAGCATATATGTGAATTACTTGTGGATGTTAAGGGCAGGATTCCCATTCGATGTTCTCAGCATTGTAGCATGTACTAGGGTCCAAGCATTTAAACAATGGAAGTGATTTGAGCCTATTAAAAATGCATGCTGGATAACTGCATTCCTCTAAGTGGGAAGGGGAAGGAAGCTTCTGCAGGTAGGCTCACCAAGCAGCAGAGGATTTAGGGATGTGCACTCTGGTTTGTACCAGTGAGTCAAAGAAGCCCTGGCAAGTGAAATTCTGACCAAATTTGCCACAGAAAAGCCAATAGGCTTCTAATGCATGGCCTTAATGAAATCCAGTAAGAGATTTTTCAGGTACTTCCCTTTGATTACCAGGTGCTAAAGTGTCTATTACAGGAAAGCAAAGAAAGTGCTTTAATTATGTTTCCATAAACAAGGTCCTGATTTCTTGGACTGAAGCCTCAGGGAGCATTACAGTGTGGCAATTGGTATGGGCTGCTGCACTGGCTGTTTTGTTTGACCTTTTGCTGTTCAGAGGAGCCTAAAGGTTTTTGATCCCTGGTTGCTCATAACTTTCTTATGTTTCTTTGAAAATCTCCTCTTTAATGTTTGCTGTAAAATAAAACCTGTTGACATTGGCTGTGTTTATGGTACCAGTCTGCAATAGCTCTCCTTTCTGTGTTTCACAGTCTGGGAACACAAAGAATTTATCCAAATATGGTACTTACTGAGTAACCTGCCAGATTATTTGTGAGAACACTTACTTGGGGGCACAGATCTTTCACTTCCATGCACGTGCTGCTTTTATTTTTCTTAATGTGAGTGAATGGACCAGCATACAGGTATAGTTGTCATGGCCACAACTGGAACAATTTAATCAAGTGTAAATAAAAAGCCAGAAAAACTTTGCAGTCTTGTATTTTAGTGTGGGTCCAGGGTTGCCTCCAAATAAACTTATATAACGGCAGTGAGAATACAATATGGTTGCAGAGGTCTCTCTCCAAAACTGGAAATTTTGGACCATGTGCTGGCTGAATGCTGTGATGCACAATGGTGTTGTCTTTAACATTAATACATAGGCACACATACACTGTCATTAGGAAAATGTGCCCACAGAAGGCACTCAGAAAAATGTAACTGTGCTTATGACTTATGTAGGATCAATAAAGTTCATCGTTGTGCAGTCCAAATGGCTCCCTTTGGTGCAGCTCTCTTTACAGCAGCTTTGAACAATAAAGCCCTTGTTGGAGGGTTCTGAGAAACGATAATGAATTTTCAAAGATGCTCATATTTAGTTGTATATACATATATATATGTATACCTACATAAAAATATATATATATATAAATTTAAATGGAAACATTTGATAAATAATAGAAAGCCAGCACAGGAAATATTAAATGTGTTTTAATTTGATTACTGTAATGCAGGTCGCTGACAAATAGCGATGCACTTTTATTTCAGAAGATCTGTACTGCTTTGCTTTGGTAAAAAAAATGTGCAGTACTGATCTAAAAAGTAACTTGACACTTGAAAATATAATCTAGAACTAGCAAAAGGAGTGAAAGAAAACGTGTTGGCCTGCCAGCCTCTTAGCTTAGCACCTGACTCAAAGATGACCTATATTTAAAAAATTTATTTTTTTAAATGCAGACTCATGGATTTATTTATAACATGACTATATCCATGTCTTCCTCCACATTTTGTTCCTTTTGTGAACAATTCATAACTGTGCTCTTGCATACTATAAACTGGTTTGGATCTTTCATAAAAAGTGCACTCAAAACCTAGTTGTATGAAGTTATCTGGTATCAGTCTTTTAGGGGTAAAGGCTCCTCTGTTTTGGCAGAGGTTCTTTACTGCATTTGTTGTCCCTTCTGCACTCCAGATGTGCAAGCTGGTGTCAGACAATGTGTGCCGTGTTCATCCTGGGTAGATGGCCTGTATTATCCAGATTCAGATTATTCCAGATTATCCAGTGTCCTGTTTGCATGGCCCTGAATCTTCTGCAGAGAATGGAGAGGGAGTTTCCCAGAGAACTGCTGTTGATGGATGGGCTGGACAAGTGTCAGTAGCTTTTCCTTGGCACATCAAATACAGCATGTGCTGGGCTGTGAGTTCTACGAGGCAGTGTTACAGTCACCCTTGCCCGCAGTTCACTTGTTTGGATGACAAATTCTCTCTGAACACTTCATGCTGCAATACTCCATCTTTTTTCAGTATGGCAGGAAGTCAAATCTGTATGTGCTTACGTCTAAATACAAATGAATACAAATAATAGGTGAATATTTTCATTTGATATTCTGTTCAGTGAAAGAATCAGTCAATTGATTAACCTATTACTCAGTCCATTATTCAGGGTTGTATCACCATGAAGTCACAATTATTTAAGAAACTTTGATTAATTTAAAATCTGTTCTTGGCTTTAGGCCATCAATTAAACTATATAAAAAGAAGCAATTAGTCACTTTACTTTTTAAGAATTTTTATTTAAGTTCACACAAAGGTCTATTTCTGTTTTGAAAAGGCTATAGCCATGTGCCACTGTGTTTGTCTCTCTTAGGTCTATTATTTCATGTACTGTTTTCATTTAATTCCATGAAATTGCTGAAAGATGTGAGTACTCAGCACCTTCCCAAACTGGGCTACTTCAGTTTCATCGCTCGAGTTTGCATTCAGGCGTTCGCTTTAGGTAGAAGTGTTTTGATTTGCTGGGCAGTGGTTTCTGGCAGGAATGTTAATCTCTGCGAGTGCCACTACTGAGATTTCAGTCTTTGAGGGCTACCCCTTGCGGCAATGAAAGAGCCTGTGTTTCAATGATCCTATCATCTCTGCTGGCTGGAGTTTTAACTCCTGGTAGGGCCACTTAAATCTAACAGGTCAAAGAGGCCAGATGAAATGAATTTCACTGTTTTCCTAGACTGGCAGGTGATTGATAGTTCTATAACTTACACTCATTAGCAAAATAAAGTCAAGCATCAAAAGCACGCTAAGGTAGTCACACAAGCAAGGTAATGCACTCGGCAATTTTTGTAAGTCTTTCCATGAGTCATTGGGAAAGCCAGGTCCCTACAACAGACTTTTCTGAAGGTAAGTATGTAGGGGAATTTCTAAAGCATTTAGAATGATAGTTGCAATAATGAAAGTTGATAGTGGCAATGAAAGAAATAAACAAACGCAGGCCCTAAATCCTTGTAGCACGCAAACATCACTGCTGACAAAAAGCATTTTAAAAATGAGGAAATCTATAATATATCCAAGGGTGCAAGGTAGTTACTATTCAGTGAGCATGACATTAATGCAGAAACAGCACCATCATTCATAGGCTAAGAGCCAGTTATGACTGTGGAGTTACTCATCAGCGTGCTCTGACTGACAACATTGCTGGGCCAGGATCTCTGCAATAATGGCAATAACAAAAGTTGAGGCAGTCAAAATATTCGGTGGAATGCAATGAGCAAGCGCCATCCCTGTGTTTTAGATCAACATGAGGAAAAATAATAATCTGTGCCCAGTGTCAGAGTCCAGAGTGGGTGGAAATCGTTGTTAAATATGGCTATCTACAAGTCATAAGAGTCATCCAAATAGAGTCACCAGGGATTGCTTCTATTGCTTTAACTTCTACTAAAAGGAAATGTGGGTCAATTCTTGAAGACGCGAGCTGGTGTAGATGAGCGGATGCTAGAAGTTTTTCGTTTGGTAAGAACAAATTCATAAAAAAAGCACACCCTTTTATTATGATGATGCAAAACCATGAGAATGAGGCTGTCAGATGTCTTAACATTTTTTCTCAGTGGCAGGAAACGTGCTGTGCTCCTCCTGAAACTGGTGTAACTGCAGTTGAAATATGTTTTTTGGTAGAGGGGCTTACGAGTAGACAGACTGGATAGACCCCAGAGGAGAGTAACAGGAAAAGAGGATTAGAAAACATGCTTATGGAAATCAGGTGAAGGAACCAATTTGTCTAATTTAGCAAAAAGAGGCCTGAGGGGAAACTTCATCTTCCAAAACATATATGAACTATGGGAAGGAACAGTGAGCGATTGTTGTGGCTCTGGGACACTCATTCAGGGCTCCTCATTAGAGGATTTAAAAAAAGCAGTTAAAGGAAACTCTGCCAGGAACAGTCTAGAACTGCTTGATCCAAGCTTATAATGCAAAGAATAGGGCCAAAATTGCCTTGCAACTCTTTTCCAAGTCTTCTTTTTTGCAATCTTAAAATGCATAAGGAAAAACTATTCAAGACACAAACCCCACATTTCAGCTTGTACCAAAGAAAGGAGTCTACATGTGTTGAGGCTCAGGCCCTGCTCAAGTCAGCCCTGATGTGCAGTTGTATTTTTTGAATGACCGTACCATAGATGCTGCAACAGCTATTACTGATTTTCAAAAAAGTGTCTTTGAAGTCTGCATAACTGAGGGACAGTAAAGAAATAAGACAAGGAAAGTATTAACTGCTCGGAAATACCTTTGAAAAAAGGGACTGCAAAAAGTTTTAAGGACAGTGTAGTACAAGGCAATGTGAGCAGAAATGAAGGGAATAATATGAGTAATTTAATCAAGAAGGTCAAACAGTTGGTTAAGCTGCAGTAAAGGATTCTACCAGCTCGACTATTAATGTTTTAAGACTTTGATTGTTCAGAAATTACTGTTACTGCCCTTGCTTTACAGGTACTGTAGGAAGATGTGATAAACATTCAGAAACTTGAGAAAACTTCAGATGAAGCTCATATACTAGGGAAATGCTTGTGAGAATGAGATGGCTTATAAATTACTGAACTCTTCTGCAAAGCAGGGAAATAGGAAAAAATCACACAGAATAATGGGGATGCATCATTATAGCCAAAATATCAAAGAACAGAGATGTAAAAAGTGATAGCAATTAACCAAGTAAGCAACTATGACTGTTACACTTCTTCTGTTGGCAGGCAAATTCTTCCACATTGATATGTAAACCAAAATTAAAGAAATGGCAGTGCAGCCTGGACTTTGACATGGAAAATTAACCTGTCAACTTATTTTTCACACAAGGTTTAATCATTCAAGAGAGCACAAACGCCTTCAAAAAGACCTTCATACTTTTTCTGATATCACGTGGCAGATTTCTTTACAAATTGCTCTGAAACATCTTGATGTGTCACAGTGTACCTGCAATAGTAGTTTTATCGAGGTGCAGGGTGCACAGCTAGATCGATGTAATCTCGAGCGAATGATTTGATAATAGATAAATGTTAAGCATCGTTGCATTGTCTCACCTCTGGCATTTGACTGGCCATTAAAAGAAAAAGTAGGTGGATACAGCACAAGCACCATATGACTCAGAAGCCATACAATGGAAAGAGATTTTGCTGGTTGCAGAAGTCCTTGAAATGGCAAAAAACAACAACAACAACAACAAAAAAAACCACCCAAACAAACAAACAAAAAAACCAAAAAAACAATCCCCCTCCACATTCAAGACATTTTAGTATTGTAAACATGAGCTGGTTATCCATCAGGTGTGAGTAAACAACAGATATTCCAGCAAGAACCCCCCAGGTCCCAGCTCACATGTTATTTTAGGAGGCAGAGCATACAAATGGTAATGCACATCCTTTGCAATAGATTGTGGGTCAGTACAGATGTATAAAAAGGATCTGCTGTCAAATAGCCAAAATGTGCCTCCACTTGAAAGACAGTTGATTTTCAAGGGTCTACAACTGGAAGGCTAACTGAAAAATCTTCAGCTCAGAAGTTACTTCTGATAGATTGAGTACCTTAAAAATACCAGGTATTAAGTGGAATTAATTTATAACAAATACTAGAATTCATCAGAGTTTTCAGATCATTATGCTTTATCATTAATGCTGTTCGGCAAGGGAAATGGGAAATATTTGCTGGGAGTTGTGAATCAAAGCAGAGCATCCGCTGTGACAGCTTTGCCATGGGGCAGTTAGAGGAGCACAAGAAAAAGGCCCACAGAAAGAATGTTTCTAATTGAACTTTATGCAGTGCGGGAAATAGTGCAATATTTAACAATTCTGGGAATATGCAGAAAGCTGTCCAAATTGAAAAAAAACCAAAACTGTCAAGGCCTCATTCTGGCCTGAAGCTACTTTGGATGGTACAGGAAAGAATCATGCAGGAGTTGTAGAATCTCTTGTGTTTCTATAGTCCTCACAGCTGTGAGAGGTTTGTGTATGGAATGGAAGTGTTTCATCACTGAGTAATATATTACAGAGGGTAACTAGCTGTTACTAGTTCATTTAAGAAAATACTTTCAAAAGGCACTGTGTGCCAAAATTGCAAGAATAAATATATTGTATTGTAAAAAAAGACATTAATAATTGCATCCTGGAGATGAGCATTATAGATTTCAATTTGTAGCTACAAAGCAATGACATTTTCGGTGCACTCAGAAAATTGTGCATTGTCTATTAAGTGAATTGAAGACTTTGGAAATGGATATGGGTGTTCAATTTTTATCTCCACACAATGGTTGAAGAGTTAGGTAAAACCACTTGCTTTGACATGACTCCTGAAGGAAAATGCTGATCCAAAATGGTTGCTTACAAGCAAAACAAGTCACACACATTCCCCCAAGTTGCTCAAATGTGCTCAGCACAGTCTTTCTATAAGCTGGCAGAATTGCTCAAATACTTGTAAAAAGGAGTAGAAAACTGAGCAGAAGCTTTAAATCAGTACAGTCTAGGCAATCACAGACTCCCTTATCACTACCAAAAATTACTTGCTTGGAGTAAATTGAAGAGCTTTGATAGTTCAGATAGCTGTACAATTCACATGTTCAGAGTGGTGATCACCTTCAAATTTAAGCACTTAATTTAAGAGCTTCAGTAATTTTAAATTGCTGTGCTTCACTGAGTGGCAGGCAGAGACTGAAGTGCTACAGTATTTTAAAAAACTTTGGGTGTTCTGCTTAATATTTTTCTTTCAGGGAATCCAGAGAGGATTTCTATAGTCAAGCATGGAAAATGGATTTTTCCGTTTTTTTCTTGAAATAGATTTCAAGATTATTGTAGAAAAGCAAGGGACGTCATGTTTTTTAAAAATCAGAGCAGAGGAGGGCTTCTCTGAGGACTGTACAACTCCTAAGCCTGCGCTTGCCCTTTTCTGTGAACTGTTTGACCAACGTCCTTGTGTGGGCTGCGGCAGAAGGTAGAAAGAGAGGTAATGACGTTTACATGGGCATCAAGAGACTTCTCTGCCTATTTGCTCTCCTGAAAGAGCCTGCCCAGGTTAGGTTTGTTTCCATTAGGCATTTCTGCTTAACACTGTTTTCACAGAAGCAGATAGGAATGAGAGTTTACTGCTATTTGAATGCTTCCCCACCTGTGGATTCAGATATTTTTACCTAGCTGCGGGTTTCTTCGTTTGTTATTTTGGTTTACTAGGCTTCAGTTTGAGGTCACCATAAGTTCTTCCTGTGTGCTTTAAACTAGCCTGGTACATTTACTGATTAAATACTTGGCTGAAGACTGAGCTGAACACTGTAAGCGGCTGCCATGAACTTTGTCTCAGCAGCTAAGAGAGGTGCAGATCGTACCACAAAAACCCTCACAGCTCCATCCCTCTATCAGGGTCCAGATGTGGGGAGCAGGATTTTTGAGTGTTGTGGGAAAGTCAGACTTCAGAGATGGTTGTTTAGGCCTGCCTGGGAGGAGGTGCAGTTCTTTGGAGCAGGAAGGTCGCCCTGCAGCCTCCTGCAGCCTGGCTCACAACAGGTACTGCTCTTCAGGCTGGAAGGGAACGGGGCAGGGAGCCACAAGCTACAGCCTCCAGAAAACTCGCAAATGAAATGTCAAGAATTAAATAGTACCGGAAGAGCCTAGGAGAGATTCACTGGAGCTGATACCTTGTGACCTCTCATTTAGCGGGACACGACCAAAATTAGGCTCCTGTGAGGTAGACGTAAAGAGTATCTTTCACTTCCAGAAAATTAGAATCTAGCTCAAAGACATTTTATTATTCAGGGTGCCACTTTAAATGCTAATCACTGTTTGCAGGCTCATTGCAGCTTCGGACTGGCTTCTTCAAAGGAATGAAGGGGTATTTTACATTCATCTACCAGTGAAATTTGGAAATCCCAACTCCAAGGTACAAGGGGCACAGTCCAAATTGAGTGAATTTATCAGCTGTTATTTGGGACAAAGTTGCTTTCTTGTTTTTATTTAAGGAAAATCAGTAATCTTTGCCTTTTCTTTGAATTTACATTGGCTTCCTCTAATTTTTCAAAATGAATATCTATCTCACTGCAAATTTTCATTTTCTGTGTTCTTTCTCTGTTAATAAACTTGCATGAGTTCATTTACCTGTTCAAATTCTTTTTACTGAAAGTTGCTGTCCGTAGAAGAGTTCTTATTGCTCCAGTTATTTACTGTGTGAGTTCTGGAAGGACTCAGTAAGCTGTGATTACAGATTGTCACTGAATGAACTAAATTGTGTAAGAATATGATATTAACTTTTGTAAGTGGTTATCAGACAGATATGTCACAGTTCACTTTTGATGCCACCTCTGTAATACTGAAGGACAGTGGGTTTATCTGACTAGCCCTCTCACTAGCCTGGACCTGAAAGAAATGGAAAGACTTGCATGTGAGAAAAGACCAGTATTTTTATATAAAGGAGGCTTATAATGCATTCTACAAAAATAATTTCTTAGATTTTTTTCAAGTCCATTAGCCTTGCCTTTTACAAGAAATATGTCGCAGCTATCTTGTCCAGCAGCCTTTTAATTTTAGGATCCTTGTTTGAGTTTTTCAATAAGTCACATCAGGTACACAGCTGTCAAGTCAGAATTGTACCTCTGTATACCCACAGCTGGAAAGAATACTTGGGGGTTTTCCCAGGGATGTGATTTTGTCATGGAAACTGCACTCCTTACCAGTAAAATTGTGAACATTTTCATTTTTCTCATGGGAAAAAGTAGAATAAAATTAATTCCAAAGCTGAAAATGTTGAATGGCATTCCCAGACTCACCAGTGGCTTATATAACAGGATCTGTCACTTCAGAAAATTCATAACCCAATCTCTCTGCATAGTACAGGCAGCCTTATGATTTAACAGCCTAAGAAAATTCAAGAATGCCAATGTGGACACCCTGTGTTTCACTGCAGGAAAGAATTACAGCACAGTTCTTAGGAATTCTATTGTGCAAGAACTAGCAATAGCATAAAAAATTCTGGTATTCAACTAATATGCCTTTCTTTTACACTATGTCTCAATTGAGTGAAGGAAAAATACTCAAACAAAGCTGTACTATATTTTGATTATTACAAAATCATGGTTATGTTTGTCATTGAAATAATTTCCATTGAAATAATTTTAGTAAGTGTATACTACAAAATCTCAGAAAATACTATTCCTATAAATAAAGATATCAGCATGAGAGGTGGCTGAGTCAGTGTGAAGAATAACAGGGGTTTACTGGCAAAAGGGTGATATTTTGAATACTCATAATTTATTTACTCAGTCTGTCTTAAAATTTCAGCCCATCAATTATACATGAAACTGAATACCATAGCATAGGAGGGGACTAAAAGGCAACTATTCATTTCCAGATCTAACATCTCAGTCTTTAAACAGACCTACTCCTTAGCATACTGGTAAGACAGATGGATAAGTGTTGTAGATATGAGATTTATAATTTGGCATTATTTAGCTGCTCCATAATTTGCTTGTACTAGCACCCTCGAGACACATTTTTTCAGAAAGTCTGATTTTTCTGCATTTATTCTAGTAATGGTACACTGAGAGTTGTTAAGGAAATTAAAGTCCCATTTCAGGCCTCAGTTCAACAAAGCGTTTAAGTAATTCTTAACTTAAAGTACATCTTAAACTGAATCCTGTTTAACAAAGGGAAGAAAAAACAGCCACAAGTCCTCAGAGAGACTTCCTCACATGGTTAAAGTTAAGAGCATGGGGTGTTTCTTAAAGTGAACTTAGAAATGCTGCCTGTTTCAGAGGCTGAAGGGGCTGTCTGTGGAAAGGGACATGATGGATGAAATTACCTGATGGCCAGAAAGCCTGTATGATGTGGTGAAGGAGGAAGGACAAGATTAAAAAAGAAAAAAAAAAAAGTGTTTTGCAAGGAAAAGAGCAATCCTGCAGTCACAAACTTATTGGGCAGTTAGATGTGTTCTCCTGAGATATCATGACATTGGAGGCTTTGTTGAAAAGGTAGAAGAAAGACCTTTTCTAATGAATGGAGAGACTTCTATCGAACTGGCAGCTAATCTTTCATATCTTTCTGTCTTTAGGACCATCTTTCAGTAGCATTGTCTCTGCTCCCTGTTCTGGAGAACTTTAGGGGGCTATAGTGAGAGTCAATGGCTGTTTTGTCTAGTACAGTTCCGGGTCCTGGCAAAAGTCTTGAAAAATGTGGATAGATAAGTGTTAGGTTTGGTATTGTGAAGCATAATATGTATTTCTAGGTCTCCTCAGAAGATTCTGTGATACAGCTTTCAGTTTTCAAAGTAAAACACCAATAAGAAATATTTATATCCACCTCACCTCCCCAGTAAATTGGAAACTGTTATTTACAGTCATAACCCAAATACAGTTACTTACTTCATAAGGGTGGTCTTCCTTATAAAAATTCTATTATATTCATCAGGATAGCCTTGTGTTTTGCCACCTGGTGTGATGCAAGATAAAAATCCATGATTTCACCTGTGAAGACACTCAGATGACAAATAGTGAGGAAAGGAAAAAAATGACTTTCTGTCTAAGTAAGCTGTTTTCTAGTTGTTCATGAATGAAATTAAAAATAGCCATCAAGTCTAAAACACCAATCATGATGACAAAGACATTTTTCCAGTCACTAGTTTGGATCATTAGGGAGATCAAAACCTGTCTAATCCCCAAGTTTTGTTAGAGGAAAAAAGGCAATTTTATCATGTTTAAAGAAAATTCCCCTGTGATGGAAATTCGGTGCTGTAAAATGTGCTATTTTTCCATATGACAGCACAAAACATGACATAGGGAAAGTTCAGACTCAATAGATTTCTTAATTAATTATGTCTCTATATTTCAGCATATGACTTAAAGTCACAGCAGCCTTACAGAAACAGTATAAACGGGCGTGTTGTGAGTCTAAACATCACATGTTAATATGCACCTAATGACCAAAAATGCTTTTCTTTATGTGATAACGAATTTTTATTAAGCAGAACAAAGTTAATATGCTAATATTGCGCTGCACAGTTAATTTCACCATGTTCTTATTTTAACTTCAAGACACTCAGAACTTCTGTGTACCTTTTATTAAGTTTGTCTGAAGAGGGCAGCCTTTCCTAATACACTTGGAATTTTCTTAATTTGACAAGGTTGCTCTATGCTGAACAAATTGACAAAGGACAAGCTCGCGATCTGAAGTTTGCCTCTTATTATTGTCTGTGTTTTCACTGACGTTTCTCTCCATGTGTATTTATCAACCAACTGCAAAGGACATAATTATTTTAAATATTTGACCCCTCTGGTAAAATATAGTCCAATTTCACTTAGGCTCAATGCTAAATGAAGGAAGACTTTCTGTGGTATTTCTAGGAAGAAATTTAAAGTGGATGTTATTAGGAAATTTCTGGAAGTATGGGTGTTGTTTAGGACAACACCCTGAAGTTTAGACTTTAAAGTCTTTAGTTTAAGACTTTATTTCTGAAGTCTAGAAATAAGCGTTATTCACATGCATTTTTAAATGCTGAGACTGCATGCGAACAGAGCAGGGAAATATCTGTCCCTTTGTGCTGACAGTCCTCCTAATCTTTTATGATTTTCATGCTGAACTTCTCTCCGGGCTTCAAAAAAAGCATTAGCCTGAAAGTAGACAGTGATCTTACATTTTCTTTTATTTTATAGTTTAATCACAAGGAAACATTAGAAAAAAAATAATCTTACAGCAAATTCATGCATTGCCATGTTACCAGGAAAGAAGAATGGCTACTCTGCATTTAGAAATTAGTGTGATAGATTTAAGGGCTCTTAGAAGAATTTACTGCTCTGATGTGCCTCTATCACGGAGCAGGGAGGGGCATTTGAAGAAGCTGGGATGATGAATTTTTGCAGTTATTGCTGCTCTAGCCACTATGTCACATCTCTCCTCTTGCAGTGGCAGCCAGATTTGAATGCCTGTCTCACCTTCTGTGGTGTTGGGGTTTAGACTGCACGATAGGCCTGGGGGAGAAGGAATGCTCTCTGAACACAGGCAGTGAGCACAGGGGTTTGGAACAGGGAGAACATGAAGGTAGGCGGAGACAATAGGTGCAGGATTTCACAGCATTTATGTAAACAAGCATCCTGTTTGCAAAAGAGTATCACCTGGGTGACTAGAATCCCTGCAAAAACCGCGTTCAACACATTGCTTGGGCAGTAAGAGTGGTGGTGTGAATCCTGTGCAGAGCAGTCAGCTAAGCAGTTCTCTCTAGAAATGTCTACAACAGAATGAGATCACTTTATGTACCCAGGAGCTCCGTAGGTTTGCTGTGGTGGCTGACAGCTAGCAAACCTTGTACCTTGACGCTGAGACCTCCCAGTCTCAATGTCAGCCACGCCAGTTACATTGCGCTTGCACTGACTACAAAGTGCAGTACAATGTCACCCCTTCCATTTGTCAGCTTTTCTCAGCTGATTGATTAGGCAATACCTAATCTAGTACCAATCAGTGCCAATCTAGTAAAGAGATCTCTTTTTTTTAGTTTGGTGACTTTTTAGGGTCTTTTGTAAAATGAATTTTTTCCTAGCAAATAATTGAATTTATTCCTTCCACAAACTACTATTATTTAAAGCTGCCAGCTGTTTTGGCTACCAAACGCATTGCAACCTCATTGCCTGACAGAAAGCTTGCTCAAAATCTTATCATTACTAGGCTATTTACCTGGTTTTACAATCCTTGAATATCATTTGTGTTCACTGATCCAAACCCACCTTTTTTTTCTGACCTTGTCTTTCCTGCAGCTGCCACTTATTCAGAAGTCAAGGCAGGCTGCTTCAGTGCATTCCAACCAATGACTGGACTGATCTGAAAAGTGTGGGACTTCTTCATCCTCCCACTTTAGATTGCTATGAAACAGAGCAGAAATTTCATTGTCTCCCTACTTGAAAAGCATCCGATTTCTTATGTAACAAACAGTTGCATACTTCTGCTGTGATGTTCCAAGATGTCAGACACCTTACAGGCCAAGGACCCCCTAGATTATTCATAAATCCTCTAGGAAATTACACCTTAATTGTCTTTATATCAGCATTTTTCCTGAAGACAACACCTAACAAAAACTGATTGTTTGTTTTCATTTTTTGTGAGTATTCTTTGGAGGAAACTCTTTACCAGACACCAATATTCACCATCACTCACTGTTTCCTGTGTTTCAAGAGTATGTGTCTGTGAAAGCTGGATTTTTGAGGTTGAAATGGGAAGAACAACCCCTACATTTCCAATACATCCTTATTTTGAAATTGGAAATGTAACTTTCTCTTTCTGCTCTTAGGAAATATTATCAAAATTAGGTTGTAAAAAATTTGACTAAGCTTATTGCATCCAAGTCTTAATAATTTAGCAGGAATTCCCAGCTTTTTTCCTGAATGTCTGATTGCCTTTTGAATACTTAAAAGATTTGATTCTTCTGAGAATGGCTCCTTTATCTAGAAGATAACCATTTGTTGTTCACTTTTATCTCTCACCATTAAAGAGATCATTATACTACCTCCTCCACCTTTCTATGATTGCATTGTTTGCAAATAAAGATTTTTATTTTTGTACTTTGCTGAACCTACATGATTCATGCCCTCACCTCCCAGTACTGAAACACATGTAAAATATTCTGATTATTATTATTGCCATATTTTACTTTAACTTCTACACAGCTGTCTTTTGCATTGTCTTATCAAGGCTATTCTCTGTTCTGGCTTTATTATAATCTTCAATGGAAGCATAAATCTGAATTCTTATTTTCTTTGGTGAACATTAATAAAAAAAGGAAAGGTCCCCCCACACCTTTATGAGAGCATCCATTGTCTTTTTATTTGCATTTGTTGCTCTAATGTTTTTTGATACTCTCTATAGTGCAAGTGTGATGGTTTTCTACTCAGTATCAGTTTTCAGTGTGGTCACTTTGTTATCTTTTAATACCCCAGAACCAATATTATTTAAAGATTCTGTGTCACTTTTTCGTATTTCTTGTCTGCTATTATAATGGAACAGATAGTCTTTCTCAGAACAGCTGCTCAAAGAGAACAGCTCTCATTACAATCAATTTATTTCACGTTCTTGGTGGTATTCCTTTATCCCAAATCAAGATAGACTTTTTAATTCCATTTTTGCAGGCCTGTGCAAGCTTCTGAAGAAAGCCGGGTCTTTTGGTCCCACAAAACTAATCCCATTTTGCTCTCTGCCATAGCCAAGACTGTGTCATGGAATCATAGAACCATAGAATAGCCTTAGTTGAAAGGGAACTCCAAGAATCATCAAGTCCAACTTCTGGCTCTGCACAGGACCATCCCCAAGAGTCCCACCAAGTGCCTGAGAGCATTGTCCAAATACTTCTTGAACTCTGCTAGGCTTGGTGCTGTGACCACTTCCCCTAAATCTCCTCGTGCCCCAGCATTTCATTTAATCAGGAAAACGGCGAGAGTCAGGATGAAAGGACATGAAAGCTGTCATATGTTCCAAGTTCTTCTGATACTGCATCTTGTACTTCCTTGAGCAGTCTTTCAATAGGAGTGGGTGTCCTGGTGATATCCATACTGTGGTATTCCCTGGCTCATTGTTTAAGTTACTGATTGCTGATAATAGAACAGTGCTCAACATAATACTATACTTAGTTCTTACCTCCCAGTCCTTTTTCCACAGAAGCAGCTGCTTTAGCCACTTTATGACTAAACTTTCTCCCCTATGGCTGTGTGGTGCTTCCCTACCTTCGTTACAACAACTCTTGGGCGAGCTCTTGACCTCAAAGGATTGAA
>WAAG01027446.1:26515-39286 GCA_013390105.1 Tichodroma muraria | reverse complement strand
GCATGAAGGATAGGGCAGGAAAAAGATGGAGGAAATTCCTTCTGGAATTGAGGAGCAAAATTTATGGGACTTCTGAAATTTTCTTGCATAAAGGTATGCAGCTCCTGGTGCGTCTGGAAATGAGAATAGCTGAGGCTGTTGCTTTATGTACTCATATTGGGAATTGAAATTTTTCTGGCTACCAGGAGAAAGGCAGGACCTGCTGGAGGGATGTAGAACCTGTGCACAAACAGACAATGTGGGTGCACTGGGTGTGGTGGGCAGGTCTCCCATCCAGCATGAGTTACCAAACCATAGAAAAGAAAATACAACTCTGAGATTGGTTCTAAATATGCTTTTGCTCAGTTAATGAGCATCTAGACTGAACAAGACTGGGTTCTCTTTAAATGCAGTTGTTTATAGACCCAAGTCCAAGTCTCCATGCCACACAATTTCCTCATTTTTGTCAATCTGTAATGTGACACCTTTCACTTTTGAGTAACAATTCCCGAACTGGTGGGTCAGAAATTCTGTTCTGGGATTCTCCTGCTTAGTACAGCAGTGTTCTTCCAGAGTAACTAGAGGAAGTTACTGATAAGCAAATAATGTTTTCTAACACTGAGTAAGAAGCTGATCCCACAGCATCAAAGTCGAGTGACAAAAGCAGATCAAGAATCTGGGTTATGGCTGCTTGGTCTGTGCTTCCCTCACCCTGTGCAAGATTTTATCCTTCATTATCGATATTCTGTATATTAGGGGCAGAATTTTAAACCGTCCTAAGATGACTGTGTTGTTTTTGTCACCAAAATGGGAATATCAAAAATGTTCCCTTTCAATTTCCTAGTAGTTATCCTGTCCTACCCCAAACCTGCCAGAGAGCAGCGACAGCACAGCACAAGGTACTTTGCTATTGGCTTATGTAGTGGATAACACAGGTGCAAAAAAATGTGTGTTCAGCCTGTAATTACACTTCTGGAAATTTAGTGCTGTATTTATGAAATGCTTTTCCTTAGAATCTTTAAATAATTAGCTAATGAGTCCCAAGTGGAATAATTATCCCATATACCCAGACAGTTGGGATTCTTCATCAGCCAACGTGCATCCAGTGCTCATAAAACATGCTTGTGTTCCAAAAGCCAAGCTGGCTATTCTGTGCTTTCCTCTTGGAGTGTTTTGGGAATTGAAACAAAAGCAGGGACCAGGTTACACTGGTGACAGGGAGATGGACAGGCCCTGTTGCTGTCAGGGCCTGATGCAGCTTAGGGAAGCACGAGTGGACATGCTGTAACTGTGAGCGAGGTGTTTTGGGGAATAACAAGACAATAAAATATTCTAATGCAGTAGAATCAGAAAAAAACAAATTTGGTTGCATGAGGACACTAAGAAAGATATCTAAATACAGCACACCCTGACTCTGCCTACATGAAAAACCCAACACGTGCAGGAGGCATTTTCGGTTTGTTTCTGCCAGGACGTTCCTCCAGTAACCTCTGGCTTGTTTCAGGGTATTGAGGATGACACTGAACAGTGACTGACTACCTCACACTTATATCCCAGTGGTTCTTTTGCTGCAGGGCAATAAAGGATATGTTATCCTGTTACATACCCTGAGCAAACATGTAATCCAGCCCTGTGGGTGGAGAGGGCAGCCTTGACCAACCCACAGGTGTTCATCCAATTTAAAGAAATCTCCACGAACCAGGCACCATGAGATTTTGAGCAGTTTGTAACACTAGTTTCCCCCACTTAGATACAGAAAGTTTCTCTTCATGCAGACAACAATTAATCATTTCAGGACATTGAATTTATTTTTATGCTATTTGCAGTAGCTACAGAGAACCACTTTAAAGCCTGCCCCTCTTTAAAGCAAGCCTCTTCAAGGAGACAGCTGACATTTCTCCAACAAACTCTCTTTTCTTGACTAAACAAACAATTACTTCCACCTTTCCTTACCACTTGCATTTCCACCTTTCCTTACCACTTGCATTTGCTGACTCTCTTAATTTTCTTGTTATTTCCCTTGAATTGCCTCTTGTTCTTAATTTGAACAGCCACCCTTAGGAATTACCTGCTTCTTGCACGTGAGCCCTGGGCTGGCCACCACACACCCAGAATAGGTCTGGGGCCTGCCAGTGCATTATCCAGAGGCACAAAGGGGCACGAATTTTCCTCCTCTATCCCTTCCATCCATTCCTCCCTCCTCTGAGCGACCTCTGCAAAATAACCACCAGCTCAGCTGGGTCCCTGGTGAGAGGAAAGGAAGGTGAGTGACCTGCTCTATAGCAGGTCAGTTACCTTTGCCTTCCATGGGAGAAATTAAATTCCTCCATAGGTTCAGGGTATAGAAAACAGTGTTTTATGGCTCAAGATAACCTGTGCAACAACTTTAATGCTTTGCTACCTGGCAGGCAAAGTTTGCAGTAGGGGAAAATGTGGTTTTGCTGTGTCTGAAACATTCCGCTGAAGAGATTTCCTTCAAAGACCTTTCTCTCCATGCTTTTTTTGGTGTGCTGCCTGCTTTAGATGAGAACTGCTGTGCTTCTGGGAGGGCAGCTGGGAGTGGAGCAGGGCACTGTCTCTGCTCTGTGTCCTCTTTGAACAGGGTTGGAGTAATTCCTGCTCTCCCTTGAACAAAGTGCCTGAAGCCTGCACATCTCTTAAGCAGGGCTTGTGCAGGGGGTTGGAGAAGATTTTGAGCTGCAGTGAGGGACTGAAAGGACCTGGATAATCACAAGGAAAAATTCTTTCTGATAAAGGTAATTGAAAGAGTTGAAATGCTGGGCTGTAATGAGATCTCCTGTGCTGGCTGTCCACATTGGTAAGTCTGTGCAACCTTTAAAATGAAACCTTGTTGGTGATACCTCCTTTTTCTGGAGTTTGGCAGAATGGTCCTTAGTGGGGTGGTGATGAATAATAAATAATGCTGTATAGAGAAAAGGATCTAATCTGCCTCCACCTGACAGTCAGAATAGCTGCATTTTGCTCTCTGAGCAGTCCTCTCGGTCTCTTGGTGGACTTTATCCTGGAGGAAAAATGAGAACTCACTTTGTGTTGAGAGAGCAGAGGAAGCAACAGCTTTGATTTTAAACTCCTTACTTTGTGTGGACTTTGGGCTTTCTGGCAGTCAGTCCTCTGTTCCTTGCCCACAGTCCTATGCTTGAATTTGTTTCCTGATCCTGTGCACTGCTCTTTCTGCTTCTGTGTGACCCGAGCTCTGCTGGCTCAAATTTGGAGGCCACAGATTCTCACTTAAAATGAGTCCAACTGAAAAGCTTTTTCAACAGATCATCCACCCAAGTCACTATTGTGACTCTGGCACTATTAATATTAACTAATGAAGTCTGTGGTGTCTGGGCTAGAAAATTAGAATGATTTGGACATGTTTTGCAAGATATCCTCCCAGGGCATCCTCTTTACATGCCCAGAAACAGACAAAAGGTTTGTTCTCATGTTTAAAGGAGGTGTTCAGGAGAGATTTGCCCCAGAGAACTCCAAATGCTGCCGAAGACAGACTCAGTTCCCTCCAAACCCACGGCACAGAGGATGTCTGTCTGTGTGGATGGTCTGGCTGCTGGTGTGGTCAATACCTTGTGTTATGTGGCTACAAGAGCAGTTCAGTTCTCCCTCCCCAGGAGGATGTGAGGTTTATTTCCTCTAGCTCTCATTGGCATTGTTTTCTTTTCCTCTCCATCACCCCTAGTTCCTGTTAAGTGAGATTTTGAAATCTTCCTGTGGAAAGGCCTGACTAGGGGTGACAGACTGAGCTGCTGCCAGCAGAGACTGATGTCGTAAATGGGACGTGATGTCATAAAAAAACAGTTCAAAAATTGCTCATGAAGTGTGTAGGGACTCTGCTGGGGTCTGAGAGGGCTCGGCACTGCTGCAGTGACCCTGTGGGTTTTTTGATACTTGCCTGGATGATTTTTGTGTAGTCCAAAGAACCTTCTCCCTTCACTTTGCCATGGGGACCTCGATGTGACCAGACCTCCATCCCTCAGAGATTCCTGCAGGGAAGCAGAAGAGCTGATGTGAACTCTGGGAGTGAAGGGAAGAGGGAATGGGGCCCAACAAAAGTTTTATTTTCTTGCACTGTGAGCTTAGTTTTGTGCTGCCTTCCAGTGCCTGAAGGGAGCCTACAGGAAAGGTGGAGAGGGACTTTTTACAAGTGCATGAAGTGACAAGACAGGGGGGAATTGATTCAAACTAATAGAGGTTTAGAATGGGTATTGGAAAAAAATCCTTTACTGTGAGGGTGGGGAGGCCCTGGCATAGATTGCCCAGAGAAGCTGTGGCTGCCCCACCTCTGGAAGTGTTCAAGATCAGGTTGGATGGGGCTTGGAGCAACCTGGGATAGTCGAAGGTGTCCTTGCCCATGGGAGGGAGTGGAATAGGATGGGCTTTGAGGACCTGTCCAGCCCAAACCGTTTCGTGATTCTGTGATTCTGTAATTCTGTGACTGCACTGCATGGGTAATTTTATGTCCTCTCTCAGTTTGCACAGTGCCTTCCTACCTGGCGTAACCCTTCCTCGGTGTGAGTAAGGATTGGCAGAACCGAGGCCTTTAAAGGCCTGACACATCCCCGTGGGATGTGCCAGCTGGGAAAACAACCGGAATGTATCAGGAGGAACAAGCTGGAAGTGCAGTGTTTAAGGTGAGGTTAATTAACTGTTGGAATAATTCGGCCGAGGTGGATTTACAGACACTCAAAGCCTTCAGACCAAGCTGCAGATACGTGAGCTGATGCGGAGATTTCTGGGCGAGGGTGAAGGGACCAAATCCAGAGTGTGGGAGGCATTATTCCCCTGCATCCCATTGCTGGGGCTCCATGGGGCACCCGGAGGACAAGGCGGTCACTGTGAGGAGGAGACCAGCCCGTCCCTGCGGTGCCCGCGCTCCGAGGGCAGGCTGAACGCGCGCACCCCTGTGATTAATGACGGGCGCTGGTTGTCCCGGAGAGCTGCGCCGGCACGGAGGAGCGCTGCCGCTGCCGGGAGGGCCGGGGTCCCTGCGGCCGGGGTGGCTCCGGGGGGCGCTGGGAGCGGGGCTGGCGGCGCAGCCGCGCGGGACGGGCGGGATGAGATTCCCGAGCGCTGCCAGGAGCCGGGGACGGGGAAAGAGCGCGTGGAGAGAGGCGCGCGGCCGCCAGGGGGCAGCACCGCCCCGAGGGATCCTCGGGAAGCGCCGGAGCGGCCCCGGCACCCCGACAGGGACATCGGTCACCTGTATCGCGATAGGGACCTCATCCACCTGCACCCCGACAGGGACATGAGTCAGCTGTATCGCGATAGGGACCTCATCCACCTGCACCCCGACAGGGACATGAGTCAGCTGTACTGCGATAGGGACCTCATCCACCTGCACCCCAACAGGGACATCATCCACCTGTATCACGATAGGGACCTCATCCACCTGCACCCCGACAGGGACATCAGTCAGCTGTATCACGATAGGGACATCATCCACCTGCACCCCGACAGGGACATCATCCACCTGTATCACGATAGGGACATCACCCACCTGCACCCCGACAAGGACATCAGTCATCTGTATAGCAATAGGGACATCAGTTACCTGTATCGTGATAGGGACGTCATCCACCTGCACCTCGACAGGAACATCAGTCACCTGTATCCTGACAGGGACGTCAGTCACCTATATTGCAACAAGGACATCAGACAACTGTATCCCGACAGGGGCATCAGTCACCTATATCCCAACAGGGACAGTGATCTGTATCCTGACAGTGACAGACCTGCCTGTGTAAACAGTCACTTTTCCCCTTTTCCATGTGTCCCCGTCAAGCGCTGTCGCTGAATGCTTGCTCTGTGTATGGGGATTTAGTCCCCAGATGGGGCTCTGGGCTGGTCAGCCAGTGCACAGGTGTTTGCTTTAGCTCTCGATTTTGTCCCTAGTTCCCCTCAAACAGCAGCAGTTTTCAAATACACACAGTGACCTGACTAGATCTTTCCCCCCTCTTCTGAGAAATGTCAGATATTGCCCTATTTTCCCTTTGTCCTTTATTCAGTATGAAATAAGAGTTTGGCCAGGCTGACAGCCGGGTTAAAGTCGGGCTGGCAAATCCCCTGAAAAATACATGGCCCCCAAATTTCTTTCCTTCTCACCTCTTGCTTTACAGAGGAGGAGTCTTTAAGACATGCACGGTTGTATTTTAAGTGAGGAATTATTCAGATTGGAGAAATTAAGGCCTTTTAAATATTTAATGAAAGGAGGTTTTCTAAATTATTTAATAGCTTATTATAAAAGATGGCACAAAGTGGTTTAGTAATTTATTCTTTGCAGAAAGTAGCCGTAAGAAACATTTTACAACACGTAAATATTGGTAGGAAATGCACCTAATTTAAAATGTTATCTTATTCTAACTGTCAAAGGAATTTTACAGTGCCTGTACAGTTTTCAAATAACTTTAGACCTTTACTGTTTCTGTTCTTGAAACCCTTCCCTGGCACAGGGAAATGCTGTTTATACCCTTTTTACTGGAGTGCAGAGGCACACAGAGCAGAGTGTGCTGGGATCGAGGCGCTGCAGACCTGACCCTTGCAATTCCTTCCGGATCCCAGAACCCACAATCTTCATTTGCCCTAAATCCTGACCCAGGGGAGTGGTGTAGCCTCTGGGGAGCTCCTGTGCAAAGCAAGAGTTGCTCATGGCCAGTCTATGCATAAATACTGAAAATGGAGTCCTTCCCCCCTCCCGTTCCCTCTTCCTTCTTTTCTGTATCTTTGCTGGAGATGGAGGTGGGGTTCAGCTGCTCACTGGCCAAAGCTCATTGTGTAAAAATAAACAAGCAGCTCTGTTTTCCAAGCAACGTGCCACCCTGAGACAAGACAGGGGCCAGCAGTTAAACCCACTGCTCACAAAACACACGCAAAGCATACTTCTGCCATGAAAAGCTGGAATTCCTTTTACAGTTATTAACCAGGTGAGCCTATTGTTCCTGTTCTGATCTGTCTCCTTCATTGACATAAACCAGCTGAAGCTGGTTTCAGGAGTTTGCCTTAATATCCCCCAATACAACTCTATTTTTAAAAGAAATATCACTGCCTAGAAGGCATCAGAAAGCCTGGAGATATGCAGGTGGATATATCATCTGTCACTTTCACTGCATCCACTTAATTAGAATGAGTTAGACTAATCAATACTCCCTTGCCTTTTGCCAGTGTTTAACATGTGTTTACAGAACAGGTTACACTGATGTTTGTATTTACCTGTGGATGCATCTGCACGGAATTTTATTTTCCTCTCTAATAAAAATTATGGAACAGATAAGCACCAAAACCCAAGTTAGTTTATTGCAGTATTGATTTCTACAAGAGCACTGTAAGAATATATTTATCTACCTGTCCTATTATGAAATGGGTAAAAATGTACCACATAACCATTTCAGTCAGTCAATGCTATATTGAAAATCCTGTTTGTTTGCTTCTTCTTAATAGGTCTTTTGAGGCACACTGCTGTTTTGTTTTTATTTTTTATTTTATGTGTATTTGTGGAAGAAATGATTAATACAGGACGGTAGCGCTTTTTCTTAACTTTTTGCCTAGGTTTTTTTGGATTTCCACTGCTGATTTGATAGAACCACTGATTTTGGCACACCCTGGAATTTCACCTTGGAAAGAGAAGAGAGTAAAATGTGATTAATTATAGATTGCTGGCACCTCTTTAATTCCAGCAATTACTCTATTTTTTCATGGCATTCTGAACAAAAAAGGAGCTGTTAAGGCCAGGTTGGATGGGGCTTTGGGCAACCTGGTCCAGTGGAAGGTGTCCTTGCCCACGGTTTGGAACAAAATGAACTTTAAGGTCCCTTCCAACCTGTGATTGGAAGGTTCTGCGGTTCTGGGAACATGCTGAGCCAGGGCTTTCCTATCCTGAGCTGCTGAAAGGCGTCAGCCGTTGTGCTTTTATGACCCCAGACATGTTCTGCCCTCCAATACGGTGCTGTAATTCTGTGTTTCTTAAAAGCAAATTTCTAATTGATCAAAAGAGGAGTGAAATGAAAAGAATGGTGGATAAGATGAGAAAAGGTTATTGTGATCGCTGTGTAGGTGAAGACCACATTATTATTACTCTCACAAATTGCTCTGTGTCATGTTTTCAATAGCAGAAGGTCAAGTTGTGCCCAGGGATGGAAGTGAGAGAGCAAATATAAACAGCAAAATCAAAGAGGCCCGAATGTCTATAAAATAGAGTGTTTGAGCCCGTTATTCTGTGGAAGGCGTGTCAGTGCTGCTGCAAAAGTGTTTCCATGTGGAGATTTCCACGTGTAACTCCTGGGTGCAGGTGGGTTGGGTGTGAGAGGTGATGCTGGAAGCCAGGAGAGGCAGCAGGGTCGGAGGGTGCAATAGTGCATAATCCAGGCACATTCCTGTGGATGTGACCCTCTGCTGCTGAGGCAGGCGCCAGGCCCTGGGCCAAATCTTTATGAAGACCATGACAGATTTTCCCCACTATCTTTAATAATCTCTGCTTCAAACTGTTGGGGGCTTCATGGAAAGATGTGCAAATGTGTTTTTCACTGTGGTGCAGCCTTAGACCTTGCAGCAGCTGGGTGGTGAGAGGGCACGTGGTGATGAGGCCCCAGTGAGCTGCACACATTCTGTTTGTACAGCAAACTCTGCCTTTGGTTAATGCAGTGATACCTCAGAGCTGCCTCACCACAGCTTCTCTGTGTTCTCAAAAAGAAAAGAGCAATACGGCTGCTGCCTTTTGCCCCGGATTGCACTGTAGATGGCACTGTGAAACTAAGATTTTGGTAACAAAGATGTATTTTACAGCACCTTTCCAGACGTTAATTGCAGTGTAATGTGGCTTTCTTTCTAGGTCCCCGAAGTGAATGAAAAATTCTGAGATGCAGAAAGGCTTATTTGCTGCTGCAAATGGGAATCTGGAATAACTATGAAAAACACACTGAAATAATTGTGTTTGACTGGAACAAAATTCTTGCAAAGTCCCCAAGGTAAGAGCACTTTTTATCTTTCAAATGACACTGAAGATTCGCTGTTCTGGTTAGCAACAATTTCCACTTGAATCCAATAGAGAATGAAGGTTTGACATTTCTGAAAGTGGCAGCCCACTGACGCTGAAGGGCTCAGCACCCCTTGCTGCATCTGTCTGCCAAATTTCATTTTTTCTCTGCGTTTTCAAAGATCCTCTTGTATTTCTTTACATTAGCAAGCTGGAAACTTGCATCCTGTCTACCTGCAAGGCAGACTAAAGTCTGCAGATGTGTCATTTGGATGGTACAGGGTGCTTTTAGCAGCCTTTCAGCTTGGATATGACCAAGTGGATGCTTTGTAGTGATACACTCATTCCCAGACTTGAACATTCTTACGCAGGGGTAAGGTTACCCTGTTAACCTGATGAGCCCTGGTTTCACATTCCTTGTTTAATGTCTCAAAAGAGTCAAACTCAGCTGGGGAAAACTTTTGAAAATAGGTCAGAGCATGACCATTTGCACTGAGACCAGTTTTGCTGCTGCACTGGGAATGGTGGGAACACCTGGGTCCACTTCAGTGCTGAAACAGCAGCTGCTGAGCATACGATGCATGATTTGGGACCCGTCCATCATCACACCCATCCCTTCCACCAACTCCCCCCAGAACTGGCATGTTCAGAACGCCTGAGCTGGGGTATTTAATTCCCCAGGTTAAATCCAGGAAACCTGGAGGAAGGTTTTTGTCTTCATTGTGATATATCAGAGTGACACCAGAGCTGGGGTATCCACTGATACTCCTATCAGATCTGAGTGTTTGGTTTGCATTTAGAGCAGCAGAAGGACGGGATTGGTAGCTGAGCAGATGATGACATCCTGTTCAGTGATAACTGGTGCATGAGCTGTAACCTCTGTGTTTCTCACAGAGAGGCCAAGAAAACTGAGGTTAAATTCAGCTCTCCCCAAAAAAAAGAGGTTCAGTCACCTGGGAAAGATTTGGATGACCAAAAACCTCAAATGGTACACTGATTTTAGAACTTACTAGGCAGTTTTCTTAGGTTAATACTCGATCAACAGCAATAGTGACATTTATGCTGCTTTCACAGTGACTCAATCCCATTAGCTGCAGTAACATTATGTGGTTCAGCTGGATGCAAGAGGTGAATTAGGTTCAGCTGCTCTGAATTAGCCTGGGAGTGCTCCAGAAGAGGATACTCATAGGGTGGGTGAGGAGCAGTCATGTCTTTATCTTCTGGGCTTGATTCACGCTCACAGAAGTCTCCTGTATACAGCTGTAAAAGGCCATCAGGGTCTTTGTTCCTCTACTCAAGGTGGCAGCATATTAAGCTCAAAACTGGGCATCTTCTTAAAGCCAGAAAAGGTACCATTTTGCCAAATCAGTGCTTAAAGTGTGGCTTCTTTACATATAATTTTCATTCTCTTAAATCTGTAGACATGGTGAGCTGTTTCTTTTTTCTCAATGTTTATGTAATTTAAAAAAAAATAATTGTTGGCTGAAGGTGCTGGGGTTTGCACCAATGTATTTCTTTCTGAAGTGTAAACCAGCATTTGTTGCTAAAATATATTTACATGCAGCAGGCTTCTGATCTCTTAACTTTTGATATTAATAAGTGCTTTTTTTATTTCTTTGGGCTTTATCAACATTTATACTTAGAGAAAAAATATTGTTTTGCGAAGTGTGAAAAAGGAAATTGTGCAAGCAATTTTAAATGAGAAAATGTGACCTCTGTTTTGGCTTCATTGGTAGACTTTTATCAAATTTAAACAACATGCCAGTGTGTCACCTGATTGTGACAGTAGGGTTGTCTAAGGCACGTGTTGCTTGGGATTTCTTTTTATAAACTTGTCTTTTCAGCACCTGAACATTGGATTAGCTGAATAGTCTTAGGTATTTTCAAGATAAACGGATAATTTTTTTTGAAAATACTTGGAAGACTCAGAACTGGAATCTGCAGAGGGAAAGTAGTTCCCAAAGGAGCTTTTGGTGCAAATAAACTCTTGATAGGCTTGCCCAAATCCTAGCATGCTGATTAACTGCAGACTAACGTCACTGCCATGAAAATAGTATTTGGTTCAATTTATGCAAATCTATAAATTGCCTTTAATTAATTTGATGTATTCCTGCTTGTAGAATTTGCTGAAAGTGTGGAACACGGTATCTAAGGGTTCAAGTATATAACACCCATTTATGTATCATGCAAGCAATAAATCATCATAACTGAGTTTAAAAAGATGATTAGATTCCCTTTCTATATGATGAATGGCATAACATAAGCTATTGAGGGATTTAATTGTAGATATTTGCAGAAAAATTATGGAGGATTTGGGATCTTAGTTCTAAGAATAACATGAATAAGAGTAACAACACCTTCTTTAGAGCAAATGTTTTCTGAAATTCAGTTTCCAACATGCTGGCAGAGAAGTGGGTCCTTGCATGTTTGACTGAGGTGCTGCTTCATGAGTGCTTACCCTCAGCAAAGCTGTTGATCTCGAGAAAATCTCCCAAATATTGTGTGTTTGGAGACCCACCCAAGTCCTGTGCATGGCTGCAGGGGAGTTGGTGCTTTAGTAATTATGTCCTGAGAAGTGTGAAGTAAAAATGACATTTCTGTTATTGGGGGAAGTTCAGTTTAAAAATAGTAACACATCTCTTAAATATGAGTGTTTAAATTTGAGTGTGTCTGGATTTTAATAAAAGACAAACCAGCCCATCCCTTATCTCAGATTCATAGAACTGTATTGCACTCATAATGTGTTATTATAAACATGTGTTTGTGGG
Organism: Tichodroma muraria; assembly: GCA_013390105.1. Classification (NCBI taxonomy): domain Eukaryota; kingdom Metazoa; phylum Chordata; class Aves; order Passeriformes; family Sittidae; genus Tichodroma; species Tichodroma muraria. Next base: position 27,553 of record WAAG01027446.1, on the reverse strand, counting down.
TAATGTCATGTGTGATAGACATTGCTTCGAATTATAAAATGTCCTTAAAAAGAATCAGTCCCAACCAAATAATGACTATGATTTTGTGAGTGTTGCCTTGCAATAAGCCACGTTGGTTATTCTTCAGCATCCTTTCAGCTTTTCCTTCCCCACATCATTTTTATGTTATTCCCTGCTCCCATTGTTCTTTCACTCAACTGCTTCCTTTTCTGCCTCCAGGATGAGATTCTGTGCCAAATCAATGCTTCTGTCTGACTGGCTCTTTCTGGTCTATGTGTTAATGGTCTGCTGTAAATTGTTGTCCGCCTCTAGTCACCATCCCCGGGGGCACACAGGTAGGAGCTTTTAAACTCATTATGTGCTACTGAGACCAATTAATACCACTTGCAGCATGTTAGAGCCCACTTTCTAGCAATGGATAATTGATGAGGCTGTTGACAGCATGTTATAATCAGTGCAATAGGTTAAAAATACACCACCAACAAGGAAAAAAAAAGAGTTATTGTAAATTTTCATGGCTTTTCTCTAGTTATTTATGTACTGAAGCTTGCCAGGAGGTTTTTGGAGTGACTTCATGACTGCTAGGACTTTGGGATTTGTTTGTGTCATTTTGCTTTATCCTTATCCAAAGACATTCTGAGATGTATCTTTATCTTCACCCTCTTAATCCTGTCGTTATCAACTGACTTTACAGCGGTATCATTTGCTCTGGTGGGCAATAAATCGAAGCCCTCAGACTCATGTTAGCAGGTTCTTTCACTGACTGACACAAATTCTGACCTGTGCTTAGATCAGCTTGTGATACTCTCCTTCTTTTCCTAACTGGCATAGTGAGGAAAACAAAGATCTTGCATTTAAGGGGATGCTCTATTGTAGTAGGGAAATACCTACCAGGCATGATGTGTTCTCATATTATGAATGTCAGAAAAAGCTCAGAACAAACTGGATTGACTTCCAGACTGGATTTTTTTAGCAACATTTCTGGTAGGATCATGCAGACATCAGCTTGAAAGCAGAAAGAGATATATGTACCAGTGT
>WAAG01027446.1:11307-21374 GCA_013390105.1 Tichodroma muraria | reverse complement strand
TACGTTCCTTCAGGAGAGTGATAACTGATAGCAGACAATGGATTCTAAATCAGGAGATTAAAGATGTCTTGTAGGCTTCAGCAGGGTAATCTCTCCTCATCACACTGGAGATGGAAACTACACCTGACATTCATTATCTTCCAGGGTGGCAATCTTTAACAATGCCTCCAGAAATGCCAGAAGTTATGAGTGGGAAGTTCTAGGATCAACAGTTCTGCTGCTTAGTGTTTGGCCTTTATTTATTTATTTATTTCCTTTATTTCCACCTGTTGTTTTTTTTCTCCTTATGGGTATCATCCATATGGTTGCACTCTGTGAATGGTCACCAGTCTTTTGATTTATGTTGTTATTTTGAGAAATAATGACCAGGTAAGTGTGAGGCAAGATTTCTCTTAGCTTTATTTCCTGCTTGCATCCTCCTGATACCAGTTCTGTTTTATACCTTTGTTTCCTTCAAGTAGCATCCTAAGATGCAGGAAATATTTTGGAATAAGCAGATTTCTTCTGATGTCTCTTTCTGCACAAACTGTTGCAAATTAGCTGGGGGGGAATGGCAGGATCTGTGTTTAGCAGACCTGGGGTGTGTTAACAGCTGTTTGTAGGGTGTTGCATCATGCTGGCTGGTTTTGCCTGATAGCAAAAACGGAATTGTGAGTGATAGTAAAACAAAAATTGAAATGTACCAGGGTAGTCTTTTGGGTTCATTTTATTTTCACGTTGAGTGCAAAACCTTAAAGCATCTTTTGTGCTCTGTATATCCCTTCTTCTATAGCTTCCTCATGTTTCTCAGGAGATTTCCTTCTGCATAACAGGAAATAAGGCTGAGAGAGAGCAGGCACTGACCTTCCTTGTTTGTGGTGTCCCTGGATCATCTCTGAATGGGACATGAAATCTCTCCTGACTTGCCATGTTGAGGAGATGCCTTTTCCAGGGGAGATCAAACAGGAAGAGCTTAAGACTGTGTGTCAGCACTGACAATTGTTACTAAGTTTTCTCAGATTTGTCTTTAGAAAGCATAATTTATTGAAAATATTAAAATCAAGTCAGAATATAACTTGAGAGAAGAGCATATGATGTCAGCTGGCTTAACTCACCCCAGCAACATGAGGGTTTGGCATGAACTGTGGCTATGCCAATGAGTTCTGTCCATTGAGTCCTTTCAGCAGATGCTGATATTTTTCCAGCTGGAAAAAATAAAGCAAAACAAACAAACAAAGCAAAACCAAAAAACCAACCAAAACTAAACCAACTGAAATTCCTCATCTAAAAGAGTCTGAATGCAGAAAGAGGTCCTTGCTGCTCTCTACATGCACCCTGTTGAAATTAGTACTCTTGTGTCACTGAGGAGAAAACTGTAGCTGATAATTTTATTTTCAGTGCTTCTAAATGCATGTTGTTAAAAGAAAGTCTGATTGCTCTGCAAGTTGCTCTTTAGGATTGTCACTTGCTTGGCTGGGTGTCCAACTCTATTGTCTGTTTTTAGGAATGGCTGCTGACAATAGAATTTAATAATTTACTTGCATAGAGTTAATTTTTCAGCTTTTGTTCTTCTTCCAAGGTTTCAGAAATATGGAGACAGTATAATGGGTTTTATTGTCAACTTATGTTCGATGTTGTTTGTTATTTGAATTATATAGAAAAAAGCAATAGTTTGATATTTCATTCAGAAATAATGTGACAGGGCTGTTTTTCTGCCCCCACCACACACTATTTTTGATATTTTATTTGGAAATACAATAGACCCCACAACTTTGTGTTGACATTCTTTAGAAATGGAGCAAAATTGCTGCCCTCAGCAAAATACAATTTACTGCAAGGGATGCCACAGTCCCCAAACAAGGAGACAAGGTAATTAGTCTGCCACTGACAAATAAGTCTGCTATGCTAATGCAATGAAGCATCCTTTTATCAGACTGCATCACATGGTAGTTTGTGCCAAGCTAGAGAGAAAGGAGTGTTTACTCTGAAAACATGTCCTCTTCTGGGGCAACAAATCTAATCCAGCAGTGACTGTGAAAGAATTTTCCTGACCCTTCCCCAGTATCAAGGGATTTGGATTGACTGAATTCTGGATCAAACCCAATACCTGAGTAAGGGTTTTTGCAGAATTATTTCCATTTTTCTTTTGGCTCTAGCAAGAACAGCATCAAAGCAGCATTAAAAAGAGCTATGGCTGCAGAAGGACCGGTCTACCAGGGAGTAAAGGTGACTCAGCATTTTCTCTGTATTGTCTCTCCAAAAAAGAAGGGTGCTTGCCCCAAATTCTGCAGCCTAAATAAACAGTTATCTGCTGGGGTAACTCCTCTGGCAGCCAAACCAAAGCAATATAAGGTGTTTGTCAGCAACATGAAGTGCTTTACAATGGAAGCGTGATTATTCTCATTTAAGAGATGGGGGATGAAACCCTTGTGTGCATGGTGAGCAATTCCATGTCTTGGGAGCCAACAGGTCTCAGCTGCAGGACAGAGCCAGGGGTCAGGTTTAGATTACCGTGCCTGGGACTTGGTGGCTGGGCTGCGATTTATGCAAACAGTGCACTTGAATGCCATCCTTGCACTGTGCTGGCCAGTGCAGGTACACGCCTGTCAGAGCTGGCAAGTGACTGGGGAGCTCCTTCCCAAACTTATTTCCAGCATTTCTCAGTCCAGAGTCTGTTAGCTGAGTTGGTCAAACAGCACTGCAAAGAAAGGGCATTTAATCTTACTTACTAAGTTTTGCTCACTGTATTTTTTTTTGTGAAATATGACATGACCTTTCAGTCTGAGATCTGTTAGATGATAAATATTATTAACAGGTCACTCCTTGACCAAGGGAATGCTGCCTGTTGTGCAATGATGAATTCAGTCAGGGGACAAGCCGTGGAAAGATATCTGGTTTGTGGCAGCCTCGGCAGATGGTGGTACTGAGTGGGTTTGCTAATTGCCACTGCTCTTATATTAGTGTAGTGAGTAGGAACTGGTTTGCTACTTGGCTGTGGGGATGGGGAGAGAAGAAATGGGGTCCTTGTGTCCCAGGAGAGTGAGGTGAGAGCACAGGCATTGTGTCTCCTTTGGCTGACCCTCGCCTCACGCAGTGTGAAGCTCAGGTGACACCAAGGTACCTGGAGCCGAGGGGCAGCATGTACTGGCCTCCAGCAGAGAAGGGATCAGCGACTTATAACACACCGTAAACAAAGCATTAAACCAAGTAATTCTGAATATGAAAAGAAATCGGTATGAAAATCACAAGGATAAACACCGTGCTTCAGTAAGAGTGTGTGTGAAAAACAGCATCCAATTGCAGAGTGCTCTCTGGGGCAGTGAGAGCTACTTAGTCTTTTTTGCATAAATCTGATGACTTAAGCTATCTGCTTTGTGAAAGGACTGCATGATAGAGTGAACAGGATGTGAGTCTTCTAGGAAGAAGAAAGGCAGAAATCCCTCTCAGTAGAGACCGGATCTCATGATGTCATTGAGCACTTGATAGGCCAATTGAAATTCAAAAATGGCATTTAAATTTCTGAATGATGAAATGAGAGGGAGATAAATAGGTCTGCACTAATGATTACATAACCTCTGGACTAGAATCAAATAATCTAGTGTACATTTTCAGTTAAGTCTGTGGTCCTGTATCCAAACAAGGGCTAAAGTTTAAAATACTGTTGAGAAGTAACGTGGTAGAAATGTGCAAAGCTAAGCTTATTCTTCATGTTAGGTTCTGTGCAAGTCTTGTTTGCAGGGGTGTGTGAATTATCAGGACTATAACGCTCCAGTTAACTTTTTTAACAGGTAAATGGGCTTATTGTTTTTTGACATAGAGGCAAATCAAGAATATCTACTTACTGACAGAACATAAGCATCTTAAATGAGTCCTCCTGAAATTAAGCACTGAGAGTGTCCTGGGCTGGGTGTCTCGCTCAGACAGAGCTGAACTGACCATATGACAGCAAATCAAGGCAGATACCCTGGCAGACTGTCTGTAAGAGCTGACTTGGTGCCTGCTGCAATGTACAGCCTGTAATCACAGGACAGCCCTGGCCTTTGCCTGTGACTCCAGTAGGGTGTTTTTTGTAGCACTCAGGACTTTCTCGAGAGTGTAGGAGTTCTGTCTGTGCCCTTTCTTTTCTGGGAGGGCGACTGTACAAGGAGAACACGTCAGACTTTCCAACTGATAGAAAAGCCCAAGATAATCAAAGCAGATGAAATGTGGATTATGACTCTCCCATTCTGTCAGTGGTGTAGTTGAATGTCAGGTAAGTGTAGAATGCACGTGCTATCAGTCGCCGTTCACCTGTTTCCTCCCATACACCAAAAGCAAAGCATCAGCCCCTCCTTGGTTGACTGCTGCACCACTGCCACTCTTTGGGAGAATTCTCTGTAGTGGGATTTAAAGATGGGTTAAATTAAAAGTGGATAAACGATCATTTTATGTTTCTTGTAGCAATTTTACAGGAAATATGAAGCTATGGAAAATAGAGACTGGCATTTGTTCCTCTGTCTCAGCAGCATCTCTCAGTCTCACAGATTGTGCAGCTAAACTGCTGAGGAAAGCTTTGTCTTTTGCTCTTTCCTGGTCCCGAGTCAGCCCACTTACCCCCTGCTTCCCTCCCATTCTCCTTGGTTTGGAGGAGTTTGTGCCATTGATGTCTGGCGGTAGAGTCCTATTAGCATCAGAAATTTATCTTCTTCATAAATTGCCCTGTAGACGGTACCCTGACAATCCGTGTTGGCTTGAAATTGTTTTCACTGTCTCTGCTTCATCATCTACAAGTAATGATGTTGATAATGAAAATGTTATGCTATCAATTGCAAATTCTTAGCCCCTCTGTTGTCTATGAGGAGATAAGTAGATAGCAGAATATCAAAGTCTCATTTTTCTCTACACGTATTCTGAGCTCCCAAGTAATGAAACAGGGCAGATACAGGCTTTTATGGCTAGATTTAACAATGTATTTAGGTACCTATCACCGCAGATTAGCAGCCAGTAGGATTTCTCAAATAGGTTTATGTAAGGTATGTGCTGAACTTCCATTCTAATTGCAATGAAATTCTAGAACTGAAGACTTGGAATTTGTGCTGGTGTAAGATAGGTTAGATCCTGCACGTTACAAAGCTCCGTGTCACCATTCCTCTCTCAGCTCCGGCATCCTAAACCAGCTAAAGAGCTTCGGGATGGAAGTGGATCGAGTCCACGGAGTGACTTCTCAGGCAGCGCCAGGAGCGATCCGGGCAGGAGGCGCCTCTTTTGTCCTCCGCAGAATAGCGGAATTTCAGCGGCTCCTTATTCAGCGCCTGCTTTGCTCTCCTTTCCCTGCACGCTCTGTCCTCGCTGGGCGCTGGCGGCGGAGCCCGGAGGGAGCAGCGCCCCTGTGCCCGGGCTCGCCGTGCCGCGCTCCGCTCCCTCCGCTCGCTGTCCGGGCAGCGCCAGCTCCCGCTCCGAGCTTCTCCTCCCAGACCCCCGCGGCATTTCCTCCCTTCCGAATCTTTTATTTGCCTCTCCGTACCCGGGAGAGGCACAGCTCGGTCTTTAGCTCGTGTTTTGCTGTCCCAGATCTCCCAAGAGCGGGGGCCAGGTCAGCCGGTGAGAAGGGGACGGGTCCCAGGTGCGGGTCACTGCAGCCAGGACCAGCCCAGCCCGCTGCTTGTCAGGCAGATCTTGACCTGGGAAGGGGAATGAAATGGAGCCCGAGAGTTTCCTTCCCAAGTTTTGTTAGGTTATATCAACAGCAATTACAGCAGGCAGGTATTTACTGCCTGATAGCGCTGACAAATAATTTAATTTCTCACTGCTTAAAAAATGATCCTCATCTTAGCAGGCTTTGTAATTAGGTTTGACCTTAAGCAGTCCCACATTCCTCATGTTGGTATCCTCACGTTAGAAGCATTATCTGAATTTCGGAGTCTATTTAAAATGTAAATTATGTTTCTTAAAATTTGTAACAACATCTCGTATAGCTCAAGATGTTTAGCATTTATGTCATAAAGGTGCATAATAATGTTTCATAAAGAAATGTCATGATTTTATGCTGAGTGCTCGAACCTGCAATGCTTTATGTATGTGCCAGTATTTAAATGAGATCCAGCTCACCTCTAAGGCTAACAATCTATTAGGATGAAAGAGTGGGTGATTCACCTCAGTGTCACAGCTGTATTTTTTAGCTATTTGTATGTGGACTCTGTACTGAGAGAAAATATCTTGCTGTCAGCCACAGTATTTACTAATTACCCAAGAACAATTTAAAAAAAATGCATTGACTCTCAACATTTAGCTACAAGAGATCAGATGTTAAAAATCAAAAGGCTCTGTTTTGTTGATTGAAGTTCAGGCTCTACCTAGATACCCAAACTTTTATTATCATTTGAATTTTAATTTTTGTGGGACTCTCATGTTGAAGAGAGCCTTAACTGTACAAATCTCTATTTTAGGAAATATCACACCTGCTTTCTTTGGAGGTGGTTCTAAGTTTGACAAAATACTTGTGTTTACTAGGGTGTGAATATGGCATTAAGTGATTGCAATAAGGATAGTGCTGTTTGTTGCAAGCAGGAAATATGAGATCAGAACAAACTATTTCCCTAGAACAGCAGGGCTATAAATGCTGAATTATTAACAGCAAATCCACAGTATTTCCTTCTGGATATGTAAAAGAGACTTAATCCCAGCCGTAGGTCTTTATAATGGTTTTAGGCAAGAATATGGAGACAGTGAAGTGAGGAAAATTACTATTTGCAAAAAAAAAAAAAAGCAAGTTTGAAGCTGGTACTGACTTGACCTCTGTTATAGCACTTAATCTTGGAATGAAACAAGATTTTGGCAACTTTTTCACCTCTTTCTGAACTTGTTTGCAGATGCAGTGACACAAAACTGTTTCAAACTTATCAAGACCAGCACTGGCTGAATGTATTATCTGATGCTGCACTATGGAAATTGGGGCTGTTTGATTTACATGACTCTCCCAGCTGTTGGATTTATCTGGTTGTCTTAAAAGCCTAAAGGAAAAATTGCTTTGAAGGAGAATTTTTTAAAAGTAAAGAGATCCCTTAGTTTGGGTTAATTGTGCCATCCAGGGAAGCTACTTCATTAGCATTATTAATCTAGGTCTGTGCATGCCCCTGTGGGAGAGTGCTGTGTGTGCTCCAGGTGATAGAAGATGGAATATCCATGGAGAGGACAGAACAGCTCTAGCTGGCAGACACGTAAAATAATCCATATGAAACTGGGAAGTTTTAGTGGAGTTTGGAAGTTTTAAGGGCACAGCTTGGAAGTGTACTGGGATTTAGTCTTGTACATTCATTATGAAATGATACAGTGTAATCAAGAGATGATTTATGCACTTGTACCAGTGGTGTAGACAGGCTGCTGTTAAGTTCATCCTGATGTGGGTGTCTTGCTCCATGAGTTGGGATTGGTTACAGGTGATAAGAACAATACTTCGTTTTCTGTCCTAAGCAAGTTATTTCTCTTTAGTTGGTTCCATTTCAATTTGTTCTTGTATACTATGATACTTGTCAATTCAGTAGTCCAGCATGTTCTGAATTAATCATGAAATGCTGCAGAGAACAGGAGATTGGTGTGGTTTGCTGAGTTTAGTGAGACTGTATTTCACAATGCTTAGGAAGGGGAACCATGTGTGCACCTTGAATTTCAAACACTGCTTAACCCTGAAGGACTGGAAGTTCTAAAGGGGCAGGACAGATATTATTTTACAGTGCTTCCACCTGTCACTGACTCCCCAATTATTTTTGAGACTGCTGGGCCAGCAGAGGTGGTTGTCAGTGCAGACTGTGACCCACACACAGGGGTCCATCCCTCCAGCACAACCTGGGCTGTTCTCAGGTGTGAGTATCCAGCTCACACTTGGTTTCAGTTCCATTAGATTTTGATTATTAGGTATCATCCCTTTGAGATATCACACATTAGATATCATCAACAAATGCTGAACAGGAAAGGTCATTGTTTTCAGTGTTCCCTTAAGACTCTTCTGAGAATCCCAGCTGAAAAGTCTCTTATTAGTCACACTTCTTACATGAACAGTATTATTCCTCATCCTCTAATGACAGGGAAACACCAATAGTAGCTCACCTTTAATTTCTTTAATGTTGTTTTGTGTTCAGTGACAAAGTAATAAAATATGTTTAGCAGGATCCCATAAATAATTGCAAGCTGGGAACAGAATAACGATGGAAAGCAGCTAGTTAGCCAGATCATACATCTTCAATGCTTTGTACTGCCAGGAAGGACTTGCACCAGAGGTTACTTGCAGAGTTGCTGTTTTGAACCTTATTGAAACCTGGAAGGTGTATAATTTGAGAACTTTCATGGATTTCTTTATATAATAATTCTAAGAAGCCTTGCCCCCAGTGACCTAATTATGTCACCTGCATGCTGCACAACTCTGTACTCAAGCAAGACTGCCATGGGCATGTGAGCTTTGTACTGAATTTTTTTTTTTAAATTGGACTTCATCTTTTCTTCCCCCCTCTCCCTGTACAAGCTGCTGACTTCAAAATTTTACCTTAGGTTGGATGCTCCACTGTATTTTTTTTTGAGGGGGGGTTGTTTATGTTTTTTGTTGCGTGTGGTTTTGGTTTTTTTTTTTCAAAAGGCGAAGGATGCAATGATAGAACTAATTTGTATTTTTAATCTGTACCTTGTAATTAGAGCTAGGAGGGGCTGGAGGGAGATGCCAAGCGAGTAAGCGCTTTTCCTTTAAAAGCTCTCCAGGCACATAACTGAGTTCTGGGAGAGCTTTAAAGGAAAGCACTAATGAAATTCCTGCAGAAAAGGAAAAATAAGCCAACAAAATTAAGACTTAAGCATGCTATTTTTATTCAGGACTGGGGTTAAAAAAGACTCTGGTACCCTCTGGGTTCACTCTGAGATAAAACATTTGAATGACTAATTATTATATTTCTTTTGTGTGGATGAGTTTCTGCCCTACTGATTTCCCCAGTACTGCGATTTTTAGGTGACTGAGGATGACATTGATGTTATTTGGAGGTTTTGCATCGTTTTACCTCAGCTTTGTTTGAAAATCAGGATGCTTTTACTGTGAGATCAGTAATTTTCATGAAGTTCTGTTTTTCTAGAGGGCAAAGCTCCAAAGCACAAACCCCAGCTTACTTAAATCTTGGAAATTGAATAGCTGCGGAATTTAGGCACCTGCATCTCGTGAAGGTTTAAAAATACCCCACCTTTCACTCAAGCAAAGCAATGAGTTAGAAACAAAACACGGTTGTGGTCACCCATGCCCATAAGCTCCCAGAGGTTATGGTGGTGAGAAAGGGTCGAGGTGGCAGAGCAGGTCTCTTGTGAAGCTGAAATAGGTGTTTACCATCCCTTTGGGCAGGATTCTGCAGTTTTAAGCCAGTAGATCTCCAACAGTAGAGCAGCACAGAGCTTGTGCGTGGATCTGCCGATAGCATTGCTCTAGCACAGAGGATTCTTTGTTCCTAGGAAACACATATGCAAAATTTTCATTATATGTTCCCTTCTGAGTGCATGTGACTCCATTAGCACAGTGAACTCCAATGTCTTCCTTCTGCCAGCTGGTCCTCTAAGGGCCCCCTGACTTCTGCTCTCAGTGGCTTTTCTCCTTAGTCTGTAACAACCTTTATTTGCAAAATACCAGTTTATAGAATCAAAATGATGTCTCTGAACATTTCTCTGAAACAGAGACATTGTAGAACTAAAAACCATGTTGTTCATTGGCACGATATGCTGTGCCTGAGATGGATGATTTTGCATTCCATGAACAAGAAGGAACATAAGCCTCAGCTTGCGCTGGTATTTCCAAGGACAAATGAAAATAAATGTTGAACAAGATTTTTTTTGATAAGGAAGACACCCAGTTAAGATGAAACTCAAGCCTTTTACTTATGCAACACTAGCTTTTAGTCTTTCTAAAGAACAGAAATCCAGGTGACTATGCTGGGTCTTAGCTGGCATTGCTTAAAACTGTATTATTCCCCCCCCCTTCCCTTGTGGGGACCATGGACAGTTGCCTTTTCCTCATTTCCTTCTTTTGTATGAAAGACTGCAAAGCTGGTTTTCTCCCCATTGTATTTAGTACCTATCCTCTATCACTT
>WAAG01027446.1:207-10772 GCA_013390105.1 Tichodroma muraria | reverse complement strand
TTAAATAATTAAAATAAACTAGGTAATGTTTAACTATACGTATTTAGAGGCTTACTGGAGGAGCTTATTAGTTCAATATTCTAACACAGTGTCTTAAACCTTTCTGAGCTCCAGGATCCCTTATTAAATATTTAGTGTATATTGCTGAAAAAGTCAAGATTTGCTTTATTTTTTAGAGGAAATATCTATTCTCAAAACTTGCTTAGCCTTTAAAATATTGGCCATCTATAAATAGATACTTTTCTCAAATTGTCATTTCTTACCACCTAGGTGTATTTTTCATTTGTACCAACCTTATTAGCACCCCAAGAATTAATACTTGCAGGAGGGTCTGCAGTGCATCCTTGCTGTATTCTATAGAACCACCTCAAATACCTTTTTAAGCAATTTATTTGACAGCAGCTCCTTTGGATAGAAAGAAGATGTGTGTCAGCTGCTGACTGTGCTTCGGAGACATCAATATTTCTCCTCTTCTGCTTCTAAAACTGTCAAAATGAAATTAGTTAATTGGTGGGTACTTTAGTGTAGTTGCTGTGGGATAGTAATTATTGGTGACAAGAGCTGCTGGATATGCACTAATACGGTACAGCAAAACCTAGAATTTGAAAATATAAGACATTTTCCTGCACTGCTATTATGATTAGTCATTTTGCCACAGTCTGACTTGCTAGAGATTCAAACCTTCAAGTTCAAGGACTTCTTGCCAGGAGAGAGAAGATTTTGTTTTGTGCAGAGGAGAGTTTTATAAGACTTGCCACATAGCTAAGCAACAGCAGCTTAGTGGATTAAAATAGCATCAGTGATATCTCCAGTCTCTGGGGTAATGAGTTCTAAGCAAGGCAAAGACCTCCAGGAAGGGATTTTGTTTCTGTGGAGTCTATCAGATGTTAGTGAATAATAAACAAATAACAAATTGTTTCGCTGAGTCCATTCTCATTTTGCCTAATTGCCTGTCTTGGTTCAGTACCTCTGAAGACAAGACACAAACCACGTTGCATTTACCTTTACACCCAGGCCTGATTGCTTACTGAAAGCAGCACAGGTCCTGAGTTTTCTCTCTGCCTCTAGCCAGAAACTGGTCACTCCCTGCTCCAGGATTGTCTTTCAGTATTTTAGTTCATCACTTTCCCTGTTATTGTGTCATCTGAGGCATCAGCTGAGAGAAAAGGGTCCCTGCTCAGCCCCCATGAAAGCAAAGCAGCACTTCCAGTGTGAAGGTATTTGAGGAAACCATTTACAGAGCCCTGCAAACAAAGCTGTTTTCCATTTCTGAGACTCCCCATAGATGGTCTGTGTGCCATAAAACATAAGCTACCTAATAATCCACCCCTCTACAAATGCTTGAAATTACTCAGAAGCTGACAAAGGATAATGTGTTGGACTGGCAGCATGCTGGATCTCTAACACAGGATCTATTCATCCTGATAATTGCCCTCCACCTCTCCTATGAAACTCACCTGTGCTTTAAGCTGTGAATCCTGATCAGTCATAACTCTGTTCTCATAATGCTAGCAAGGCCAAATATGAAGTGAGAATCCCTTTTAAAGAGGGTGGTCCCGATTTTGACAGGGTGTTTCATGTACAAATATGTCTGTTTCTTCACTTGTAGTATTTTCAGGTTTTCTGGGGTCTAGATTAACAGATTTTTCTTCTCTGCTGACTGGAATTTTTCCTGAAATTTGATGGGCATGTAAAATGAAAAGTTAACTAAAAAAAATATCCTTCTGGTTTGAACTGACAGGAATGTTTGAAGAAATGGAAATCTATTCTCTCTTACCCAACTTCAGTGTTTTTGGAATAACAATGTATTACTGAAATTCTTGATAAAATGTCAATGATCTTAAATAAATAAAAGGAGAAATGAGTTATGATTTTCAAAAGACTGAACCTTTTAATCTCAGAGAGCAAAATGCATTCCTGGAGGAGAAATAATGCTGGTTTTTTTCTAGACCATTGCAAATAGATGTTGGGTTTGTTGCCAAATAACATGTCTGATTTCATGCCTAATAGTGGAATTTAATGAGTACAAACTGAAAAGTGGAATAGTTCTCAGTAGGAAGGGAGCTGAGTTCTTCTTTTTACACACCCTGCCGTTCAGTCAATTGTAAAAGATACCCACAGGTGGCAATTCAGTGCTCTCTGTGCCTTGCCTGTGTGGAAGAATAAATGTGAAGCCAGGTAACACTGGGAACAAACCCATCCTGGCTCACAGACTCAATAGGTTTCAAGAGGAGTGAAAAAGGGCAGCCTTTGTAGCTAAAGGAGGGTGTTGGTGGTCTGAGATTTTACTATTGATATTTAAGGTACCTGATATTTAAGGTAATTATAGTTAAAACATATGTAAGGAGTGAAATTTATATGAAATTCAGAGGTTCAGGCCTTCAGGTGCCCCACTGCTGCACTCAGTTTGGAGGACATACTTGAAACCTCCTCTAAGTTCCTTTCTGGAAATCATTTGCCGGCTGGGTCCATCGGAGCACTGTACTGTGGGCTCTGTGGAGAGACAGCAGAGAAATCCTTGTGAGGGGGCTATGAGAGAGATGGAGAGAGACTAATTTACAAGGGCCTGTAGAGACAAGACAAAGGGGAATGGCTTCAAACTAATAGAGAACAGCTTTAGATGGGATATTGGGAAGAAATTCTTGACTGTGGGGGTGGTTGCCCAAAGAAGCTGTGCCTGCCCCATCCCCGGAAGTCTCCAAGGCCAGAAGTTTCCAGATTGGATGGGAGTTGAAGCAACCTGGTCTAAAGAAAGGAGTCCCTGCCCATAGCAGGCAGACTGGAACTAGGTGGTTTTTCAGGTCCCTTCTAATCCAAACCTATCTATGATTTGATGATTTTATGATTGTCAACTTTTCTTCGACTGTGCCATCCACTATCAGTGTAGGGACTCATGTGGATGTTCCCTTCCTCGGAGCTGTCTTGGAGAAATACATCTTTGTGATGGTTTAGTTGTCCAGCTCTTGTCTCTAGGATGTATTAGAGTTAAAAGCCTCTGAGGAACAGGTACTGCTTAAACATGCAATTTCCTCACCCCAGGTGAAACTGTAGGTGCTGGCAATGGATGTGGTTTCTGGTGCTTCCCTGCTTTTTTAGGAAACTTGCATGGCAAATTTCTTTCAGGTAAAGGTAGGACAGTAAGTGAAGTGTCAGATGTTTTCTAATATCTGAAGGTCTAATTCTCTCTGGTGCTGAGCCCTGTAAGCCATTGCTTTGTATAACTTGGAATTAGAAACACTCTATACATGGCCAGGTCAAATTATGAGCATGTTTATTGTCAGCTCATGGGTCCAGTTTGCTGTGTAGTTTTGAACTGTGATTAAAGAGAAATCATTATTTTGCAGCCTCACAGAACACAGAGTGCTTGGAACAGGATAGTGAGAAACCTGTTTTCTTGTTTGTAAGTGAACTCCTCTGGGGTTTTGCTGCTGAAGCTGGATCCCTTCTCAGCTAAGGCTACTTCCAAAGTGTACATATTTATGACAACCTCAGGCCATCTGCTACTGATTTCAGAATCAATTAAAGTATTCATTCTAGGTTTATCCTGCCTTATCACAGCACTGATTCACAGTGGAATGTACCTTTTGCTGTATTTTCTTGTTTTAAACCCAGTAATTTTTTTATACTCATTTTAGAATCTTTTAAGTCTTCCATGTTTTCTGTCTCTCCTTTTGCCCAAAAATAAAGGGGAATTTTTACCTTAGATTCTGTACTGCCATTTTTGCATTCTCAGAAGCAGCTTGTTGGAGACTGCAATTAAAGTTATTACATATTTCACCTGTAATACAGGAGTAAAAAGTAAATGACTTTGTTAGAAGTATTTAAACAGAAAGCTTGTGGGCACTAAATCACATAGAAAATAACAAAAGGCTTCTGAAAAACCATTTTTATTTCTGCATTGTCATGTTGAATACCACCATGCCTGTTCCTTAACAATAAAATTTTATAATATTTGTTAAGCAGAACTCATATTTTTATTAAATACAGAAATGCAGGTATTTTTACATTATAGGACTCAGACTATTTCATTAAAGAAAAGTCATGGCAGTTCAAATGGCTGAGTTATTTTCCTTGAAAGTTCTCTCTGCCAAGGTAGAATTAAACTGGGCCAGCCAGGACTGTCACTGTGCTGACAACTGAGTTCTCTTCAGAGAAGTGATAGTGCAGAAATCAACCCGTTAATTATATTGTCTAATCTCAGCTGGTCGAGTTTGCATGCTCTGAAGGTGGATGCTCACTCTAAAGAAAGTCTTGTAATTTCTTGTGCTCAAAAGAGGCGCTTGCAAATAATTACGAGATGCAATCATATATGACCAGGAAGCCTCGCTGGATTAGGAATGAGATAGAGCCTCTACCTCAAGGTCGTTGTTCCTAAGTCAGATCTGCCTGCTGCTGTTGGGAAGTGCCCTCAGACAGGTGCTTGGTTTGCAGTGAGCTGGAGCTCTCAGGGCTGTTGATAAGTGCAAATTCACGGAAGAAAAACTGTCGTGGCTGTGGTTTTCTCTCTGGCCGTCTCCTTCCCTCTTATCCAGATAGGAGACAGAATTTCTGCTGTTTTCTTGGATTGTGCTGACTGAGGGAGATTAATGTGGTTCTGGCCAGGTTGCTGCTGCTGGGAGCTGCCTGCTGGGCAGTGGCGGTGCTGCCGGACACGAGTCCTCTGGAGTGGGCGCTGGAGGGAGCCCAGCAGCAGGAGGCAGGAGCAGCTCGTGTTTAAAGCAGAGGCTGCTAGAAGTTCACGTTTAAAGGCTCAAAGAAGAGTGTGAGGGAGGCAGTCCAACCCCGCACGGCATCCTGAGAAGCTTTGAAAATAACAGGAGTGGAGCAGGTGTGAATGCAAGGGAAGTCTTTTTCCATGGGCTATCCAGCAAGTGTGCTGCACAGGGCTGTAGAGCACCCGGCAGCTCGTTACAGACAGTGGCATTAATGCAGCTGTCACTGTCTCCTGCTGCTGGCATTCACTGCTACAGATTAAACTGACCTTTTCTTGGGTTTGCAGGACCTTCAAGCAAGGGGTCTTGCAGAGGAATGTGCTCTTTATGGAGCTGCTCTGTAGGAACAGGTACTGCAAACCACAGCTGCTTCCCACCCTGTCCCTGCCGAGACACTGAGCTGAAGGAAGTATCAAAAGGACACTGAATATAATCTCATGATGTCCATGGATTTTCAAAGTTATCTACTACTGACAATTTATATTGTGAGGCTATGTGAGTTTTGAGATCAAGAATAGCCAACCACACTGGCAGAAACTGTTTTCTAGAGAGTTAAAGTCAACACAATTTTTAAGGGTAGAAAACCTCCGCATAAACTGTGGGCTGAAGTTTTTTTTGGAGAATATGATCAGAAGAAACTTGTTAAAAGTTTTCCCTCTTTAATATGCTGACTTCAAGAGGAAAAGCCAACAGCTTTATTTAGAGTACCATCCTTGTGGAAAGAGTGAAACTAATGACAACAGTGCCAGGTCACCTTTAACTTGCTCAGACAGGAGATGGTGCAGCATTGCTGTTAAAGTCAATGGCTCTTGGGGGAGCCTAGCCAGCACTGCAGAAGGTAGTGACATGTCCTCTCCTGCCACCTAAGGCTGCTCCATTATCCTTGAAAGCAGCCATGAAATTTGCACAGCTCTAACAGGAACATCTGCTTCTCTCCCTTGGTTGTTTCCTTCACATCTGCAGCAGTGGTGACAGGGCACGTGCTCTTCTTCATTCACCCTCATTGCTATGACCTTTCCTGTGGCTCATTTTTTATGCTCTGTCTCCTTAATGACTATTCTAATTCATCTCTGCATTTGCTGATAGTCTTATTAGGGCCAAGGGAAAATTCACCAGGTGAGGAAGCCTGTTGTTTTCTGGTAAGAATGAAACTTTGTCAGATCTAACAAGATGGCTGGGATATTTTCAAGGGACAATTTCACAACATTATTTCTGCAACTTGCCCAGTTGTGACAAGTGTTCCTGCTAAAAAGAGCAATCCCTCTCTTCTGTGGTGAATGAAGTAAATCTACTGTTCAGACTTATGTGCGTGATTTTTTTTTTCTGGCCAACATCTAGAAAAATATCCAAGTGTCTTCCTGCTATTTAAACATCTAATTGCCATTGATTTCAAATAGATTTCATTGCCAACATAAGAACAGGACATTTAAAAGCCCTTGGGAATTTGAGACTTCCCCTTCAATTCTAACTCCTCTGAGCTTCTAATCCAAATATGCTTTGTCAAGTGTCCTGGAGCTAAGCCAGTGTCTGTCTGGTTTCCTACAGGCGCAGGGAAATGCTCTTATTGCATTTTCATATTGAAATCTATTATTGCATCTGCTACATCACAAAATAAATGTACTCAGTTATTGGGGGGCAAATTTCCATCTCATGGTCAAAAACCCACTTATAAATACAATAATCTGCAAGAGTTGAGAGCTCTTTTAGTCCTTTGAGTAGTGGAGTGAGAACTGAATTTGATTCAAGGACCAAACACTTAGGCTTTTTCCCAGAATTGTGGTCTTTCTGTCAAAGCAATGACATAGTGTGGTGGGAGGCTTTTGATGCTGCTCTCAAGTTTGTTCCTGTGGTACTTATTACAGGATACACTGGCTTCTGTGCCATTACAAAGTTATGTTTTAACTTTTCACTTCAAGTTGAATGGCTTAATTAAAACGGAAAATCTACCTAATCATGATCAAGGACTGTCAATTTTAATAAGAATGAAGAAGAGCTGGATTCTTGAGTACTTGGAATAGGATGTGTGGAACAAATATAATGTTTTAACTGATAGTTCTTTCATGTCTGAGAAGGGTGTGTTAACACTCTGTCTTTACTGATTCAAGCAACCTTTTTGTAGTAATTCACATTTCAAGCCTGGGTGAAATATCTTTATTGTTGTTAGTTGTCAAATGAAAAAGGCTAAATTTCTGTAGAACTAGCTGTACACTGATTTCAAAACCAACTTTTTGCTGCATAAAATAATAGGGTTAATAATATAAATGTCATGGAGGAAATAAGGTGAGAGATCAGGACAGTTTGTGTGTTGTGGTAGCACCCACTTGTGCATGCCCAGTTCCAGAGCAGAGATCTCCACATTTGGCTCTTTGAACTGCACCCTTCTGGGATTTTCTTGCGTTACAGCTAGTGACTGGAATGTTAAATTTTTAGTCTTACACATTTATTCTTAGGTAAAGAAGATTAAAAAGGGAAAGTTGAGGGGTTCAAGAGAGCTGCAGAACCTTGAAAAATAAATATTAATGGTGAAGCTTTGACAGAGAGTTGTCAGTATAAAATAGGAAATGTACAGACCCTGACAACTTATGCTCTTTAAATTATTATTCTGTCATTAGCAGTATATGCTGGGGTCAGGGGTTTAAATGTGGACCTATGGGAAACAGTTACCAGGTTGATTCTCACTTTATTTCATTGTGATTATATTTATTGTGTGTCTGTTACAGCGTAGCATTAAGTGGTGGGCAGTCTGCAGTGTTTTTTATTTTCATGTAAGAACCCACTCCATATTTCAACAACACTGACTAATAAATGTCTGTTGACACCCTGTAAACCTCACTTATACTTTGCATTTCTGGATATAGCAGTTTAAACAAGTTCAATTAACTTTCAGCCAGGTTGGATAGAGTCTGTACATGCTGAAACCACTTAGAAGTCCTCATGCCATTCAGAGTTAAAAATGCATTTGTTCAATTTAGTTTTATGACCTTTTATTGCTTAACTGGCAGCTGGATCTTATACTTGGACTGCTGTGATGCTTTCCTTGTCTATGTCATCAGATAAACCCAAGGTAATCATTACAGCTGTATAAAACCTGATATAAAATGAGACAAACTTTGAAAATAATTAATCAGTGGTGATCAAGACATAGGGCTTTTCCCAGGGATTGAAGAGCAGCTGATGATGAGGAGCTGATGGCCTGGTGCCCAGTGATCTGATTGCTTGTAACATTCCTCAGAATTCCATTTGCCCAATTTGCTATCACATGAAAACTTCATCCCACTTCAGCAGCGAAATCTATCATTCAAATTCAGTCTTATCTGCTGGTTCTGGTTTTTGCAAAAGACAGTTCTTCCAGTGGCAGCAAATGCTGCTCTATGATTTTAATAAGTACAGAGCAATTAGTGGAAAAAAGCATTCACTGCCCATCTTTTAAATTAAGAATGTCAAACAGGACAACCAGAAGAGTTTCATAAACCACACTGTTTAATGATAACAGTTATGTCTGGATCTTTCTAGAACAGATTGTCAAATGAGGGTTAATTAATGAATGATTATTTATTTGCCTACCTCTAACTGTCAAATTCAGGCAAAGTCCTATAATTCTATAGTCCCATCAAAGTAATTTAAGGAGGGAAATATACCTTTGTATTACAAAAATAATCCCCAGAAAAGCAGTTCTTTATGCCTTGTAAGTGTGAGCCGTTTTGAGCAGTGAAATGGGAGCACAGTACGTTTCCTTGGTTGCTCTCCCCAGTTTTACTGATTCTATTTGGACATGAGAATAAAGATTCAATTTTCACTTGAAATGAAGAGAATGCTTTTTTTCTGAACATCTACTTTGTTTTCTGGCAGCTTCCATTTACTTAATCTGCAGAGCCTAATGACTTAGATGACAATTAGTGTTTTGTAGTCTCTAAACAAATATCATTCTTGTCTGATAAACAACCTTGAACTGGGTTAAAAATACCTCTGGTATTTAGTAGATTACAAATGTTTGTTTTACACAAGTAAGCCTGAAAGGATCATTAGATATTTCAGGTGATGGAGGAATGCTCAGAAAGGCAGAAGGCTTAATCCTCAAAATATATTTTGTTGCATGCATGAGGAAGACTTAAAAGTTCTGTGTTTTTTTTTTTTATTTCTTAAAGATTATGATACTATTAAATGAGCTTCTGTCATGCCATAGATGAGCAGCAATAAGCTGCTCTGAGACAACAAGCACAGCTCTGAGACTGGATATGGAGAGCAACTGCAAATGGCAGTGAGCTCCTGGTGCCTGCAAGGGTTGTGTTAGTGAACCTTGGGCAGGATGGCTTCATTATTAATGTGGATGGGACTGCCTTTCTCAGTTTGTGGTCCCAAATATGCTATTTTTGCTTTCCTGTGGCAAGTACAACCCTGTTTTAAGAGGAAATCAACTCTCACACTTGAGGCAGAAAATTTAATTTTTGCTTACAAAGTGGTGAGTAACCATAAGCCTGGCCTATATGGATGTGTGTGTACCTGCTTTCTTCAGGCAATCAGAAATCTCTCCAGGGAACTGGTTTCATTCTCTTTCCCTTTCTCTCATGATAAATTTGTGAAGGAATGAACAAATGAGAGGAAAATAGTGGTCCGTGTGTAATAACAAGAGTGAATGTTAATGGGACACCTGGGAAATACTTCTATATTAGAGAGCACAATGTTGCTCATTTGCTACGAGTTATGATTGAAAACCAAATCTTTCCTTTGCATTTTCTCCTCTGCCTCCCCTAAAATAGCCCCACAGTAGGAAGCTCCCTGCAGGAAATTATTAACACTGCTTTACTCTGCGGTGCCTTATGAGGTTTTACGCTCTGGGACTTTGTCTGCACAAGTGATGTGTGTGCTTGAACCAGGATGAATATTGGAGCCCAGCTGAAAGGCAGCAGTCCTCATTGATCGGCTTCAGCAAGCACCCTGGCAGATAGGGATTCTCTCATGCTCTAATTTGTTTTTGCTTCCAGGTCACCCTTCATCCACCTTCCCATTTGCAGCGGCTTCTCCCTCCTCCCCCTCGCATTTCCAGCACCTTCTCAGCTGTTCTGATTTATCGACCGCTCAGATTTAATGCTTGTTCCTTGGAGAAGTCTCTGTGCTTGTGTCTGATCTAAGGTCACCCGTGCTACTTATTCCAGGGGACTTTAATCTCCATATGGATGTGACCTCTGACACTCGCCGCAGAATTCACTGTGTTACATGATTCTCTCCAGCTGTGTCAGCAGGTTCCTCCACCTGCTCTCAAGGGTTGTGATTTCATTAACTCTTTGAGGTTCATTATCAGGGTTTGAGGTCACTCACCTATTTTCAAATATAGAGGTACACCCACTGTACTCCTGGTGTTCCTCTCTACTTAGTTGCTTGTTTTGAGAGGTTTTTTTCACCCTACATGTCAGTTCTCACCTGAAACAAGTTAAAGTGGTTCAGGGCTGGTTCCCTGATTCCCCAGTTCAAATCTTGATTGTGATTTTGCACGTACCACACTGCTGGTTTCCACAAGGAAAAAAGCACAAATGTCCTGATGAGAACAAAATCCGTAACTTTATAAGTTGTGAGTGAAACTCTTTGGTTTGAAACCTGCACATTGTGGAAGCTCCAACCTCTATCCCTACATCTGGAAAATGGCTGTATCTTTGCTTGCTTTTTCTTACAAATGTTAGCACTAGGAATCTCAAACCTGCAGTGCATTTGAGGATTGTAAGAGTAATGGATAGCAAATAGGATTCCTTTTCCTCTTTTTTATTTGTTTTTGTTTGACTTTTTTTTTTGTGTGTGTTACATCTTACTTTGCCTACTATCATGGGCAGGTGATTATGGGAAGATATTTCTTGTCTATTT
>WAAG01027444.1:165660-195505 GCA_013390105.1 Tichodroma muraria | reverse complement strand
ATTATGATGCTATTGAATCCCTCAGTTTTCCTGTATGTGGTATGCCACACTGAGCTGTCACCATCTGCGTAGTCCTAGAGAAATAATAACTTTGTTTGGTTTTGGTTTTCCTATTTAGTTTAGTGACAGTAAAAATATTGCCCATTAAATCTTTTCAGGGATTAGTGATCTGTTTGGCTTTCTACACAGCCTTTGGCTCTCCTGGCTGGTTATTACTGTGGCCAGCAAGGATCCTGCTGCAGATTTCTGTCAGTCACTCAATTCTTGCAGGAAGTATTAGATGTCATGGTTGCCCACAATTTGGAATAGACACTTGCTTCTGCATTTCCACTTGTGCTACCCTCCTGCAGGGCTGGATGATGTCAGCTTTGAACTGGACAGCTCCTCTTCTGTCAGCTTTGAAATAATTTCAGCACAGACTCAGCAAGTATCAGGTAGGTGGGCTGGGCAGTTTTCTAGTTATATCCCTGTGGCAACAATTTGGAAAAGAGGAAGAAGGAGCAAATTTCCTTTAACTGAAATAACGAAAAATAATTTATTACAACCTTTAAGTGGGACTTTCAAAATTGTGCATCTCTGCTTTTCTGCTGGTATTTTTTTAGCCGAAGAACCAAAAGTAACATAGTCATCAGCATTGCTTCATATAAATACCACAAAATATTATGGTTTAGTCGTGTTAGGTATTGATTTAGAGCCCACTTAAATCACTGGAAAAATCCCACGGATTTGTGACAGTCTTTGCAACATCTGTTGATGGGAGGAATTCCTTTAAATACAGAATCCAGGATTGGATTCATGTGGAATTCCTGTCAGCAGGCACACAGGGCACTTTCCTTACAAACCCCTAGCTGGCAGAGAATAAACAATTCCAACGCACCTCTCAACCCAACCTCCCTGCATGACAGCCTCAAAACAGCTCCAATCCCCACACATTTGCAGATCATGAGTTCTCTGCAGGGATGGGAGGATTTGGTGAATTTTGTGGTGCTGAAGACTGCCTGGTAAGAAGAGAAGGAAGGCAGTGGGAGTTCACTGTGAGTAGGCTACTGAGTGACTATCCAAGGATAAAACAGAAATATGTACCACTGACCTACTTAGTGCTGAAAGTCTCCATATTCCATTATTGATGAACTTATCTACTTAATGCCCTCCTTGTTGCCTGCAGTTATCTCAATAGCAGGATGATTTTGACTATTTCTCCATTTCTTTTCTTCATGTAATTAGAATTTCCCTGTTTTATGGCCTGATACTCTGACCAAATGGAATATGTAGAGCTGAAATGTATAAACTGAGTCAGCATTTTGGATCTGCTTTTAAAAGCTAAATTCAGGCACACAAAACAAGTAAAATTTAGTCTTCATGGTCTAATAAGGTCCATAAGAAAAAGCACTGAGGGTGCTAAAGTCTTTGAGTGCTTTAAGCTTGCAGTTTACAGCTGATCTGTTTTGATAGGGTATTTTTTAAAAGACAGTATCTGCAGGATTCCAGAGTATTGGCATTGTAATTTTGCCCTTTTTTTGTTGGTTGGTTGGTTGGTTTTTTTGTAGCGCTAGTCAAACTCCAGCAACAGATCAGGCTTTTCCTTGTTAAAGAAACTCAGTTGCCTCTGACAGGATAAAAAGGCAAATATTCTAGGAATTTCTCACTTTTGGTATATATTAAAAAGATCTATTTTCAAAACTTGCTTTTAGGTTCAGTGTATGTCATACATATAACAAGAGAAATGCATATAAATTTCATCCTAACTGGTATAAGTGACTCTCTTCACATTGCTGAAGAGGGTGATTTTAATTTTGGAAGTCAACTTCTTTTTTTAACTGTTAGGCTGTGAATCTGACAAATGTGGATGTCAGCCATGCGTGGGGTGGGGAGGAAGGGAAAAGGAAGTGCTATGTTTAGCAGTGTTCATGACATAAATACAGCAATTTTCCTGGGCTGTAGTAAGTTTTGCAAGTTTTATGATGCTGTTATTTAGAACTGCCTTCATGGCTTTGTGGGTTTTATGCAATAGCAGTGTCTTAGAGAAAATAAAGGAAGGAAAAACAGTGAGTCAGTCTAGTATGTGCCTTGGTAAACACCTCAGGGTAGGCAAAGTGCAAATGCCCAAATTGCTTCCTTCTGGCTTTGTAACCTCTAGGTTCCTGCCAGATTTAATGTTTGCATTGCCAGTGATGGGGCACAGCGGATCACAAGGGCTGTGAAGAGTGGGGCAGATTTTGTGCAGAGAGATGAGTTCATTTCCCTTCCTCTTGAAGAGAAATGAGTGCTTCCTTCAGACTCTGGTAGTCCTAAGTGCCACAGAACTCAAGCCATCCTTGGCTATTCTGCCAGGTGAAAGCCTCATTTTAGGTTAGTTACTCTGCAAACCCTTCTGTGGTTTAACACACTTCTCTAAACCCTTCTGTGGTTTAACATACTTCTCTTGGGACACCATAAACTTTCTCCTAGTGCTACCCATTAAACACACCATTTCTGTGGGAAGTCTGGCAAGTGTTCTAGTTATTACCAGAAGTCTGGTATTGTAGCAACAGATCTTGGATCCAGGCAGACATGCTTGGATAAAGATGAAGAACATGCAAGGTACTGCTGGGGTTACTGGCTCTGCTAAAGGCAGTCTCAACCCAGAGGGAAATGAAAAGATAGGAGCACAAGTGCAGCTGAGTTTTCTTCGGTAGCACTCAAAGTATGCCCAGCACTGCACTGAATGGAGAAAACAGTATTTCTGTGTCATCTCTGCATTCCTCTTTTCCAGTCATCAGTGTAGGCTTCTCCATGCTCTCTTGTTTCAGACCCTGTAGAGTTGCTCTGCCAACTGGAAATTGGCCAATATGAGTGTGTGACACAGAGATGTTGCCAGATTTTGATTATACTGTTGAATCCCTTTTCCTAGCCACCCAAGTATTCCCTTGCCACTCTGGCAGTCTTTGAAGCGAGGATCCAGTGGATTTATGGTCCTTAATCAATCCTAAGAATCTGTCCTGTCACTCACTATCACCTTTATTGCCAGTTAAGGTTGCTCACACAGTGCTTTGTAAGAAAATATTGAATCACTGACCCGTTTTCATCCCATAACCCGGCACAGGCTATTTTGTAGCCCTTCCCCCACATGTCCAAAAATTAGGACACGTTGTATTGTAAACTTGCATGTCCATTAAAAGATGTGATTATAGAATGGGTTGCATTATCTGGGAAATTAAGTCCAAGGGTGCCCAGCTGCAACACAACCAGCTGAGTATGACATCCTTCTTGTTCCTGACCTTCTGGGGATGGGAACTCTACCTGATAAAGCAGAGCACTTACACAGTTATAATTTGTTTTTAGTAAGCATTTGTATTCTTGCAGATGAATCAGCTAAAAGGTCCTACAGTGTAAAAGCAGATCTATGCAGTATGCAGCAATCCTGTTTTATTTAAAAGATGAAATGTGGTTGCTTGGAAATCATAACTGAATCCTGTGTCGTATTTCAAGTCTCCATTTGCATCCTCTTCAGAAAGTCACTTGAGAGGTTAAAAGGACACAGTAAACAGGATTAAGTTTTCCATATTTTATGGCTAAAATTTCTAATAAAAACTTGGAGAAGAAAGAAGAGAAGGTGATATTATGTGACACCTCAGTTCCACCAGTAGGTAGCTTACTGCAATTCTTTCATGTGTCAGAAATAGTGTGGCAGCAGGACCAAGGCAGTGATTGTCCCCCTGTGCTGGACACTGCTGAGGCACCTCCAGTCCTGGGTTCAGTTTTGGACCTCTCATGTCAAGGAAGACATTGAGGGGCAGGAGTGAGCCCAGAGAAGAGAATGGAGCTGGGGAAGGGGCTGGAGCGCAGGTCTGATGAGAAGCAGCTGGGAGGGCTCAGACAGGAGAAAAGGAGGTGCAGGGGAACCTTCTTGCTCTCCACAACTCCCTGACAGAAGTCTATTTCTGTCTATCATATCTGTCTGGTCATAATTCTCTCTTCATTTATGAGAACAGAATCGCTCAGAAGTATCCTTGAATTATGGAAGGTGTGAGTTCAGCCTTGTGAATTACTAGGAAGAAATTACAGAATCTTGTCATTTCTGTTTTTTGTCTCTGTTCTGTTTTGTTTTGTTCTGTTCTGTTTGTTGTTTGGGTTTTTTTGGCTACAAATTGAGTCTAAGCTTTCATACTCTGCTATTCTTTGAAGCAAACATCATTGACATGATAGATGTTTCCCAAACTTCAAACTGTGAAAAACGCAAAGATTTTGGTTTTAGTTAGCTCCCATGGCATAAAACCCACAAGACTTTGAGAAATCAGTGAAGGACTACGAGCAGTGTGCTTCATACTCTTAGGTATTTATGTTCACAGAAATGCAGCTAAGAAATAATGCCAAGTTATAAACTGATTCAGAGCTGACACATTAGAAGCACTTGACAGCAGAGTGCAAACCAGAAATCAATCCCATCCATGCCTCTTCTCATCTTGAGAGACTGTGTTTGAAGAAAAGCCCGACCTTTAGGCAAAATCAGATCTGTTGCTAGCCAGCATTGATTGGTTTATGCTTTTCCCTAACTTTGAGTTGATCTTCAGCACAGTTCAGTAGAAGGGAGTTTTGCCTATTACCAATAACAATTTTAAATGTTCAAACTTTCAAGAAGAGAGATGAAACAGTGGTCACAGGAAAGTAGAACCGAGTTTTCCTAAAGAAGCAGAAGTAGCACAACTGTCCAATAAATAACTCAATGGAGAAATCTCTACTTCTCAGTTAAACCTGGGGAAATGACTAGTTCTGCCAATTAATGAGAGGGAAATTTGAAAGCATTCCTGAAATACTGGCAAGTTGTTCTAATAATGGCACTTTACCCATTATTTTTTCAATACTCTAATATTGGAACTGCACAAGTGGAAATGTGAAGAAAAAAATTAAAGTTACAGGGATGAACTTTTCTGATTTTTTGGATGAACACACATTTTTTTATCCTAGCTGAGGTGGATTTTTCAGTTATACCTCAAAAACACAAAGAAATAGTCTGCGTAATTAGATAATCTACAGTAATTTAGTAGATTTTTCAGCTGAATTTGCTGCTTTGGACATTTATGCTACTGTAGAATAAGTAACTAGTTCCTCTAAAAAGTCACTAATCTCCTCTCAGAAAGCACAGAAAACATGGTTTTCAGTATTTGTGTCACTTATTTTATTATTAGTCAGTTCTTAACCGAGTTAAGGTTTTTCTCCCTGGGTGCTAGAGAAAGCTGCCTTCATGGCAGGATTTTTTTCCCCCTATGAAGTGGTTTGTACTGGGCCATTATTCATCACTGTATTGTGCTCATGTTACATTTTTATGTGCATAAAAGCACATAAAGTGGATTGCTGTGTGATACACTGAGTGATAAATTGCTGCTAGGGGAAGTTTATTGATCCCTCTGCTGTGTATGATTGCTATATGACGTTCTCATTCGGTATCAGAATGCTTTGTATAGATTTCCTGAGCTGATTAAATAAAACCAGGATTGAGACAACAATGCCTCTGGTCAGGTTGAAGGTGAGACACTCTCTGTGCTTCAAGGCAAAGAGACACAGTAAAGAGGAGAGCAGATGCACCAGCAGAGCATGGTCTGGAAGCCCCTTCCTGGAAGACCTTCCTGGAGTCTTGTGCCTTAATATCCAAACAACACACAAAGACAGAGGAAGGTGGATAACAAACTGTTCTCTCTGCAGCCTCTTTCCTGGGGGCAGGAAAGAGACCTTCAGGTCTGCATCTCTTCCCCACCCTGCAGAAGGGAACCAAGGCTAAGGAAGCTGAAAGAGAAGGCAGAAGCAGGGCAGTAGCACAGGATTGTGAAGAGGTTGAGTCTGATGAATAGAAGGAAGAAAAATTGTCATCATATCTTGATGGAGGATGCTGAGGGTCTATAATTGCCTAAAGGCAGTTTTTTTAAAAAAGACTGGTATTTCTGAACTTGTTAGTTACAGAGCAGTGAGCAGTCTAAAACATATTTAGGAATATTGTCCCTTTTTTTACTTAACAATAGTTTGGTGCCATAGAGGCGAAAATAAACTCAGCTATTCTAAATACATACTCACAATTTCTGTCAATTTTAGTATCTTTTTAATAGCATTTTTCAAAAGCTTCATGAGTAATTAAGAAAAATAATAAAAGAAGATCAGTGGTAGTTTAGTAACCCACTAATTCTTGTAACTCAACATTAGGAGATGGCAGTTCATTGCTAACAAAGCTACTGTTGTCTCTGTCCTTCTAGGCAAAGAACCAGAAAACATTTCCCAGCTAATTGGAAGCTACGTGCAGCGTTCACTCTTTTAAGACATGGAGCATCCCATCAGAAATGCCAGTGACTAACAGTGCAGTTATTAATAGAAGAGGCCCCAGTGACGAAACAATTGGGCTGCTTGGAGCACTGGGATTGCTGGGCCAGAGCCTGTGCCCAGTCCATGCCACAGGCAGCCCAGCATGGACAGCAATGGCGTGGCTGGGCACTGAAGCAGACTGTGAACAGGGAATGTGAAAGGACAGTGCAGGGCCTGTGCTCTGTAGGGAACAATGCTTCCCAGCAAATCCCCGCGTGGAGTCAGAGGGGACCGGTGGCTGTGCAGTGCCAGCTCGTGCTCCATGATGCGTGGAGGGAGGATTGAGCAGACTGCACACAGGGCTGGCTAAGGTGCCCCACCATGCAAATCCGTGGGAATGTGCTGTGGCTGGTGTTCTGCTCCCCCCAGAACGTTGGCTTGTGGTTCCCAGCTGCTCTAGCAGGCCAGGCCAGATGGAAGCTCTTCCGTGTAAAAAAATGTTTGGTCTTAGTGTCCTCACAAAAGCCCATATTTTCTTTGTTTTTTTCACTACCCAGCCCACTGAAAAGCCCAAATCGTGGAGAGCTGTCAGCACTTGAAGAAATCTATGGAACCCAAACCAGATGTTTTGTTGGCTGAGGTGGACCAACTGTCTCATACACTGTGTGTGTATCCTGGGCATATGCAGGAAAGAGGTGTGTGACCTTGAGAAGTCTAACCAAAGAAGTGCCTGTAGCCAAATTGTGCTGCTTAAACTGTTGCCAGTGTTTCGCTGGTAGTTTTCCCAGCTACCAGTGCTTCATAGAAATCTTCAGTGTCTTTTTTAAGATTACACAGGTTACAACCTTCCTTTAACTTCCTGCCTTAGCTCAGCTACAGTAACTGCAGCTCAGCACAGGTCTGGCCACCACCTCCATTTCCAAGTTCAGTCCGAGGCCTCCTGATTTGCCAAAAGGGACAGCTGGTGTGCAGCCTGCATCCTGCCCAAGCCCAGGGGGGCTGGCTTGCAGGGCCTGTGTGCTCCCTTTGCTGATTGCTCACTGCTGGCTTGCCTGCCCAGCACAGGGGAGGAGAAACCCAGCTGTGCTGTTCTGGTTCTCTCCTGCCCTTAACCCCAAGTCTGTTCTGGGGGACATTTAGATACTTTTAGAAAAGTAACTGCTTTGGAAAAGTAGCTACTTTTACGGTGCAATTACACAGAAGACTGGTTGTGCCTTAAAAGAATTTATCTCCAAAGCTTGAAGTGTATAAAATGGATAAATGCAATGATTTATTATTCACTGTTGACTTTCGGCATATTTTTGTGTTTCCTAGATGAAAAATTGTAATTATGTGCAGCCAGATGATTTATGTACATTCATTCGAGTTTCCTCACTTTCCATTACTTTTGATAGACTGTAAGGTATAACATTAGATAAAGGAATGGAGGAATTGGGCTGTGGGTTGTTTTTAGGGTTGTGGGGTTGGTTTGTTTGTTGTTTTTTGGGGGTCGTTAGGTGTTTTGCCTGTGTGGGCAACTAGGAAGTTAAATTGTCTGTCTGTAGAGAATCCAAAACACATCTGAGGTCACTTTGCTACTCAGGATTAAGGCAATGATAGTATCCAAGAATAGTTAATGCAATTACAGATTTTTTCATTTTCTCTTTATCAGATCAAGGGAGACAGCACACCTCCTGACACAGGTCACATTTCAGTGCAGGGAAGAATGCCATCCTGCTGATCTGGGAAAAAGAACACAATTTGGCTCACACGAGCACGTAAGTGATGGCAATAAGTGAAATTGATTTCTGACGAGATCCCTCAGGTATTGAGAGCAGTATCCTATCAGTTTCAATCAAAAAAAATTGCTAATTGTGTTTACTGGTTGTTAGGCTAAAAATGAGATACAGGATTTGGCCTTACAAAAATACAGCTTCCCTACAACACAGTTAAGGCACAGAGAGGAGCAGCAGGATGGGAACGGTGTTGTGGCAGACAGTGGTGACTGATAAGGGGTAGGACCAATCTAGAAAGAAGAATGCTTTATTGGAAGGGGATTACAAAGGTGGAATCTTTCTTTTCTGACTATGAAATCCAGAATTTTTGAAAGTACACTGCAGAGCAGAGGTTTGCAGTTCGTGGTTCTGAGGTTAGTATTGGTCTATAAAATGTTAAACCATGGCAGATTAAGTAATTGAGGAAACAGAGAGGAAAAAAATTTTCTTAAGAAAACAAACAAAAAGTAAGAAAATAGGAGTAAAGCATCAACAAACAATATTTAGACTCAAAATTTATTTAATTTTAGTTAAATGAAAGTTGCCTGGGCTCTGGACTTATTTTCCAAGCCTGCTTTGTATTCGGATTATTTTTTAATATTTAAGATCTCAATGGCCCTTTAATTGAGTAAGTTTGCAATGTGCTTCAAGAGACACTAGTCTTACTTTAGAAACAGTAAGCTGCCCCAGCATTTTATGTTTGCATGGGTGGAGGGCTATTTTATTGAACTACAGTGGCTTGAGGGCATTACAGTTTCTAGAGAGACTGCTGGGTACAATATAATTTTCTTTAATAACATAAAATGTGAAGTTCAGAGGTCAAGGGAGTAATAGAGAGAAATCTTCCTTTTAAGTGTCTGTTCATATATTTATATCTATAAAATCTCATAAAACCTTCACATTTCTATCATTCATATTATACAACTCTCAGCAACAAATGTCATTTTTAAAATAACCTCATTCATTCTTAATTTATGCTTCAAGGGTTGCATTCAATCATACAGTTTTACTCTCATCACCTTTAATAAACACTATTGGGAAAACTAACATGTCTTTTTCTGACAGAAAAATTATTAATTAGTTTTAGTGCATGATTTTAATGTAAAACAGCTTTTGAATTGTGGAAAAAAATAAAAAGCTGAGGGCATTTTTAAATTTGTAAGTATTATTCAAAATTTTACAGATTATAGTTGAAGAGTACTTTTGAGAGCTGAGATGATTCAAGTACTATCTTGTTATTGATGGAAGCTTTGAGAAATCTAGCCAAAAAAAGCCCCTTGTATTGCAACCTTGCTGTTTCCTGGCATCCTTTTGCTACCTCAGTAACAAACTATTTCCAAAGACATAATCACTCTTGCATTCCCACCTAATCATCCTTGCCCTGATCAGATGGACTCACTGTAAAAACACACAGTTGTTATTTGGGAAGCAACAAACCTGGGCGTTTGGCAGGATGTATTTTTTGGGTGGCTACACCACCATCTTAATTATAAATGGGTTTCAGGGAGTTGGTTGCTATAGCAACAGTCTACTTAGTGCTTCTTTCAGAGTGAAATCCTACTTGCCTGTATGTTCTAGGGAAGACAGAATGGCTAAGGAAGGGAAATTGAGTTTTTATTTCTCCAAGAGCCATAAATTGCAGCATCCTCTATTTAAAATACACAGACGGAAGAGCTGCTCCTTTTCCTCAGTGTTTTTTCTGCTGCTGACAAGCCCCATTTGATGTTTGAGTAAAATACAACCTTCCCTTATTTCAGAAATGTGACTGCACTAGGGTTAATTAAGGTTAACACCCAATCAGATTTTTCCTAAAAGTGCAGCTGAAAGCAAGAGGGGACAATCTCTTTGAAAAGCTGGAGCTGTGAAAATTCCTGATGCAGTCTTTTGCCTCATGTCTCCTGCTGTAAATCAGGGTCCCTCTCTATTCTACTGAAGTCAGACAGAATTTCTCTTGCCATTGATTTCTCAGCAGCTCCCTGGTTGTGTATCATAGACCCAAAGCCACCTTGACTTGATTTTTTTCCCCTCTGTTGGCTGTGAGGTGAAGAAACATAACAAACAGGTTGGGGGGTGTCAAAATTCCTTAATCCTTCCTGGCCATAGGTTGTGGTCCTCCAGTATCCTTCAGTGACTGTCTGCACCTGTGCAGGGTGAGCAAAGCACAGAACCCAAGCTCTGGGGAGTTAAGCAGAGCTTGGCTGGCATTTCAGGATTTGCCTGAAGTGGGGTGTCCAGGCTCTTGAGGGTGAGGAGAACTGTCTGGTAGGGGTAATGAGCTGCCAGGAACTGACAGCTTCACAGGCATATGGGAAAGGGAAAAGGGTTTTGAAGTAGGTTCAGTCTCCAAGAGGGAGCAGAAGGAATGTAAAACGTGATAGGGAAGAGCTGAGCCTGTCTGGAACAAGTTAAATGGAAAGTTGTCATGGAAGGAAAAAGAAATCAATTTGGAAAGGAAAGTATCACAGTTGGAGAAGACTAGTGAAGAGGAGATGGAGAAAAACCCCTTCTTTGTTCTCTATAAGACAAAGAGGACCTTTCCTTTTATGGTTCTCCAGAAATCTTTCCTGTATCTTGACCTGCAGACTGACAGTTTCCCCTTGGATAATATAATTACCCCAAAGTGGAGGATAGCTGACTGTGGGAAGAGAGAAACTGCTGGCTGTAGTATCTTGGTGTCATTTTGCCATCCCTGGCTGACTCTATTATCAAGTACTAAAAGATCTTTTAAGCTTTCCCTGAGCAGGCCTGCCACATGCATGTAGAGAGAAGCTCAGAATATTGCCTTACTCCACAGGAAAACCCCAACATACAGCACTTCTTTGTGTCTCTCTCTCCTGAGCTCTATTTCTGTCCAAGAACTGCGAATATCGTTCTCACCTTCAAATGTAAAAGAGGTGCAGTGACAAAAGAAACTTGCCACACCAGATGTGTACTGTCCAATCTTTCTGGAAGAACTGACCAGCAGGAGAGTTTGCTTGAAAGAGGACAGCCTTCCATAAGACCTGATGGGGGACTGTGTTCATTTTGGGCATTTCATTAAAGCAGTGCAGGCTCCCAGTGCTCCAGTGCTCATGACAATTTCTTTTACGCCTTTCACTGGATGTCAATTTTTTTGCTCTTAATTTAGCCAGATTTAAAATTATCTGTTTGGGCTTGGGGTTTTCTTGTTGTTTTGGGGCTGGGTTTGTTTTTTGTTTGTTTGTTTGTCTGTCTGTCTGTCTGTTTGTCTGTTTGTCTGTTTGTTTGTCTGGTGGGTTGGGGTTTTTTTAGAAAAATGCAGAAAATCTATTGATGCTGGGGAATTCTGTGCTTTCCATCTCTCTGAACTCTGTCTTCACTTACTGAGACCCCAGACTTACGTACTAAGGCATGGCCTCTGCCCTGAATCATAAGAAGTCTCTAATCTCCCCAGTGTTGCTAGACCACAAAAGGGACAGTTCCTGTTTTAGGAACAAATAGATGTCAGAAAAGGAGAACATTCAAAAGGAATATTTTTTAAGTTTTGCAAAGCAGAACTGGTAAATATAGCACAAAAGACACAAGGTTTTAAGAGGTGCCTTAAAGACATTAAACTATGAAAGGTTCATAACAGAAATTAAAAGGCTTTGAAGTTCCTTTGCTTAAGGGCATTTGGAAAAGGGAGCATTAAACCCAGACACCCAGGAGGAGCCAAGGTCTAGCTCGCAGAGTGCTGGTTGCCAGAAGATAGGAGATTGATCATCTCAGGTTTCTAAATTCTCCGTTTGCCCTGTTTCTGACAGTCCTTTCCCAAACACCTACTGCAGCCCATTGGCAGAGGTAGACTGCAGAGTTTTCTGGAGGCCTCTGTTTCTGCCCCTCTTCATTTTCTGATGGAGGAAATGGAATTAAATATTTTACACTTAAGATCCAAAAAGCTGAGGTTACCAGGCTCTTCATCTTATTCTTTTTTTACTTGCTGGCTTGTGAGTATAAACACCATCAGACTCTTACAGCCCATTCTCAAGGTGAGGATCTCCTTTGCACTCAGTTTCTCCATGACAGTATTCCAGAGGGGCCCAGATCCTCTCCTGTATGAAAGAAGCAGCCTGCTCTGCATACAAGGCTCTCACTTTCCCCTTCTTCCCACTCTTATGCCTTCCTGACCTGAAGTGAAGCAGGTTTTCTTCAGAATGGTAACAACTGATCCATTTAAACAAAAAGGGCCCAATTCCATAATTGTATAGCCGAACTTCTGTAGCCCAAATCTGACCTGTATTTTTGCACTTAAATGTCAGGCAAGACACTAAGCCCCTGAATGAGCAATTAGTGTGTTTGCATTCTGCCTTGCCTTCTCCCCATTTCTCATACAGAGGCACCGTGTGTTTCACATGTCCTGTCTCTCAGATCATGCTGCTGTTCTTTTTCTATTTTCCCTCCACTGCTGTCCTCTCGGAAGCCTCAAATTACAGGCTGAAGGAGACTGGGAGCCAACTTCTGTTCTCAGGGTTAAATCTGGGAATCATTGCCCAATCTTTAAATTTATGCTGGTGCAGTGAAGATGAGAATTTAGCTTTCTGTACTGTTGTCAACAGGGGGAACATAGAGTCCCTATAATGCTGTATCCATGGAAACCATCCTGCTGCAATAGCGGGTAAAGCAGCAAATCAATTTCTTCAGTTTTAATATGAAACACATTATAATGCATCTGGCATTTAAGAGATTATCTGTGCTGATAACTGTGTGGAAAAACCCTCCTCTAGCAAGTGCACTGGCAAGAACCTTTCTTCCTCCTGATAGAATTCTGATTTTGGGTAGAATGAGCATTGATGACAAAGTACAGTAAAGACAGTGCAGTGAGACAGAGCCAAGTCCAGAAGCAACAGCGTTTAATGAAGGAGAAAATCGTTTAATTTAGCATTTAGCCCCAGTACCTGGGCACATGGTGACTAATATTCAAATGTATTAGCAGAGGCAGTGACCTGTCACCTCTGTCTCCCTGCTCTTTGCTTCCATGGTACAAGGTGCGACAAACACTTTGTACCTTGTGATGCATTAGTCTGAACAGGAGTCTGTGTGTGTGTGTGTGGCCAGTGGGCTGTCAGATGAGATCTCAATATCCACTGCAGCATGGTCTGGGTAACTGACTTTATACAGGTGTGTATTTCAGAGCCGGAGGCATTTCCAGTGCAGGAAATGTGCTGGCTGTCTCTGTGCTGTATTCTTGTTGTGTTTCATCATGTGCAGCTTGAGACATCGTCCCTTTACCATGCCATGGAGGGAGCATGGAAATAGGAGAATTTCTTACACCAGACTTCAAAAGTTACCATACGCTTTTCCTGCTGTGTGCACAGAGGTTCTGCCTTTATTTTTTCACCTGTTAAGGTGTCTCTCTGACCATTTTGAGAAATAATACCCTACTTGAGCAGAAAACTGCCTATACACATAGGAAACTTCATTCTGCTTTTCCTCTCTATCAAATCCAAATATTGCAGTCTGCCTTCTCTATGTCTATCAGATAGAGAAATTATCTGTCTGGGAGAAATACAACCTTGTTTAAGAGAGAGGGAGTGAAGCTGAACCAGGAAGGAATGAAAAGTATTACAGGAATTGCCTAGACCGTGAGTAGCCCTTCAGATGGTGAGGCTCAGATACACATTTCTCTGTCACTTTGCAGTGCCTAGGCTGTATTTTATCTGCTTCTGAATCTCAGTTCCTTGATAACAGCAATCACATATGCAATACTGTCTTCTTTTATTTACAGCTGCCCTATCTATTATAGCAATCCCTGTTTGATTGACAGTTATGTATTTTTTTCTGACCTGAGGGCAAGCTTATTGCAATGCACTCCTGTCAGGGCTATCACTGAAACACATCCAAAATCTTCAACTGGTGCATAATGTGGCAATTCAGCATTTGAATGAAGTGGGCACATATTGTTGGGGGCACAAGAGGTTTTGTTGCTCTGCCACATCTACCAGTTAATGGAAGATGCAGTTCAAACCCCATTAAGTGGTAGAAATGGCTCAGTGGTCTGAAATGCTGCTCTTTGCAGGGAATGTTTTGTTCTGCACGTGTCCAATTGCTGTGCCATCCGGTGGTGTCTGTTTGGTCGGTTCCAGAGGCTTTAAGATTCAGAAAAAGACCACCCAATGCACTGCTTGAGGACTGTGCTTCCTTTCTGAAGACGAAGTTTCCTGATGAAAAACATGTGGCTGAAAATCACAAATTTCTGCAACTTGTTTTCTATGATCCATGAATGTACAGATCTAGGAGTTCTCTCTGTACTCGGGGGTTGGACTGCATTCACTTCCTAAGTCCTAACCTTTAGATTCTGAAGAATGGAAATTAAACCTTTCATTGCATTTTTTATCCTTAATGCCCACCTAGGAATTAATTTCTACCTAGGCCTTCCATATTCCCATGTGAGGATGCCTGGGGTTCCTGGTGAGCTCAGACACAAGGCATTTTCAGATTTCTCTCCAAAAGGCCAGGGAAGGGAGAAATGGAAGAGGAGCTGTGGCTGGCATTTCTTGTACCATTCTTCATTACAGTCCCGTGTCTGTGCTTGTCAGGGTAGCAAAGCCCAAGAGACCAGGCATGGCCCGGGGGAACCCTGCACACCTTTTGGAGCAGAAAGGATAGGCTTTTTTGTTACCATGGGTCCTGGGATATGTTGAGATGGGTTGACAAAACCTGAAGTTTTTAATGGGTTTTGATAAGGGCTTTTCCTCTGCCCTGTGACAAACAGCAAGAAAGGTGACCTTCTTCCCACCTCCTTCAGATCAGACCTGGGAGTCCATAGCAGGATCAGGGACTGGTTTTTTTCTGAGGAATAAAGCAGGAGCCACCTCTGGATCTGTCACTCGTCTCACAGCTCCCAGGTGTGGCATTTCAGAGCACTCTTTGTGCCTAAGCTCTCGCAGTTTGCGCTGTCATGTCCAGCGTAGGAGTGTTTCTCAGTGCTGTCTGTCTCCATGGATTCAGAGGTGACACCGTGTTTGTACACTGCCTCTCTTGCACTGCCACCCCCATGACTGAGGCAAAGCTCCTGAGTCATCTTCACAAAGATTTAAAATTTCCGGCAAACCTGTAGGCCATCTGTTTAGGTGGGCAGGCAAGAAAATGTCGGGTAGGAAAACTCAGTCACACACCAGTCTTTGTATCTGTTCCCGCAGCCAGTTCTTTTAAATGACATTTTAAGTATTGTCTAAATCCTTTTTCTGTAAAAAATTGTAACAAACAGCAACCTTGCTGTTAAATGATTCCTTAAAATGAGCCCAGTCCTCAAAATCACTTTATGAATATATGAATCCCATCTATATTCTAAAATTTCATCAATTTTACTGTTCGAGAAACCTTTATCAAAAATCAGCAGTTCCCTCTTGGAAAACAAGCTTGGATTGTCTTTTCTCTGGGGCTCAGGTGAAAGGGTGACCTGGCCACATTCCTGCCATGGCAGGTATTATCAGTGCTGGCACGTGGTGGCATGCAGCAGCTGTCACTTGATACAATGCAAAGAATGTGCCCCAAGTCCAGTAATGTCTACTTGTGTTATGTCTTGTTCAGTGTAAAGATACAGTCTGTTACCACTCCTGACAGTCACACAGCTCCCTTTTCTGTTTCTATCATTCCTCTTCAAAATTAGAATCCCTTTCCATTCCTAGCCTGCAAAGGCAGGGATATTCTTAGCAGTATCCTGTGGATTAATACTTGCTGCAAAATAAAAATATCAGGCCAATGCATACATTGATCTGTTATTCTAAACCCAAGAAGCTGTGCCTAGTCCTGGTTCCATACATGCACTAGTTGTAAGCACAAGCCTTGTCTCATCTGTACTCAGTTTATCAATTCAGAAATACCTAAAAAAGATGAGTGGACTATGGACTATGGTGTTTCCTTGGATAGCAAGTTCTGATAAAAGGTCTGATGGCACAAGAAGGTGAGCTGCTAATCAGCAGAACCCCCACAAATGCAATATTGTTTACAACAAAAATGGGGAAAAAAAATCAAGATCACTTCTTTCAGTTGAGAAAGACCTAATTTACTGATGAACAGATTATATATAACTAAACAATGTGTTTGTTAAGGGTATGGAAGACTGACAGTCTCTGGTCCTTTACTTCATGCAGACCCCTGAAAAATATCCCCCTCTGCAATGGCAGACTTATTAGTGGGCAAGGTCATTTTCACAATGACATAAATAGAAAAGAGGGTGGCTGAATCTACCCAGACTTGAAAATGGAAGGGTGTTCTTGCCTCACACAGAGAGAAACACTGGCCTTTTTTGTTTGCGCTGCTTGAGAAGTCTTTAGAGGTGACCAGAAAGAGTCACACTGCTGTGAGCAGCAAGAGCCAAACAAAAGTTGTGTTCCCTGTATCCTTCTGTTCAACAGTGATGTGTTCCTGAATTCTCTGTCCTGGCCCTTGCTGCAGCCTCCTCTTTGTCTTCCACCACCTCCAAAGGGGCCTTCTCAGAGGCCAAATCTGAGCAGAGTCCAGCCAATCTGTCAGATTTGGCAGGGCACATGACAGAGAATTTACCCAAGTTTCATACTTCAGCAAATTCCTCTCAGCAGCTGGAGGCCAGAGGATTTCTCAGCTAGGACAGAGTCCAAACTCTCTGTACAGACAGTGCCTGCTCTGGCCTAAAGCCTTGTGTGACAGGCAAACCTGAACCAGCACAATCGCTGTGTGCTTCATCAGCTTCTGGTTTGCAGCAAAGGTGTTTCTTACCCTCTGTCACAGGGCAGATTCTGGCTCTCTCTGTGCTACGTGAGTGTGACTGAAGGATTTTCAAATGCTTGAGGTGCAGCACAGACCCTGTAATCCTTCTCTTGGGAAGCCAGTCAAGCCTTGCACGTGGTGAATGCCTCAGCTTCAGCTCTTGCTCTGCCTCAGCACAGTTTGGCCGGAGACCAACTGCACCTTCTGAACACTTCAGGTTTGGAAGGAGGACCATCCTTCTGGTGCACTTAGGAGCACCAGGAGCACTGTGGCCTTTCCCTTGTGCTTGAGAGCACACCACATGTGTGCACCTGCAGGTCAGGGCACGTCTGCACTGTGATTTCACACTGCAGATCCCTGGCTTTCTCGTGTGACCCCCTGCATAAATGACAGACCCTGACTCCCTCAGCCTCCACTGCTGCCAAGCGTCCCTCTGCGAAAAGGGAACAGATTGAATTGTTTCACTTTTGATTTCACCCTTCCATTAAGCACTCACCTTCTCCACGCAGGTGTGTCACTGGTGGTTTCTGGCTGTCACTGCTGTATCCTGGGCCACTGCCTCTAGGAGAGGGGACAGAGCAGTCCCTGCAGCCAGGCCATGGCAGGGACTCTCTGCAGAGTTCCAGGGCCCTGGGCTGCACTGCTTGGCCTCCTCAGGCTGCAGCAAGTCAGACAGACAGACAGCCGTGCTGTGTGCGCCCTGTGAGAAGGCACCAGCTATGTCTGGGCAGAGAGAGTTAAAGAGAGGTAAAAATGTTGGTCTGCTAAGGGATGTCTCAGGGCCTGAGTCACTTGGACTGACACCAAAGTCCTTTAAATAGGAGAGTGCTTGATTATTCAGCTGGGCATATTCAAAATTTATCTTGCTTTGAGTAACCTCATCTAGGATTTTTGCTCTACTTTTCTGATCTTCAGAGCAAATTTGCTCCCCATTTTGCTTCAAATGATACAGACTGCTAGATTGGAAACTTGTCTCATAGTTGTATTGGTTTGTGCTAGGAATACTGGGATATTCTGGAATTTGAGCAATGCAGCTGCATTCATTTTGCAACAATAACTTGTTTTTGTACTGAGACATCTTATGAATGATACTGTTCATTTCATTCCCAGTGTATTTGTCTTCCAGGTGCTTGTTTTCATAGCTGATTTTTAATGATGCCACCTGTGTTACACAGTGCTCTAAGAGCTGCACTATGTTAGTGCTGCTTTCTGTTGGTGTGGGGCTCATGTAGCTCTGCAAGTGGTTGAGGGTTAGAGGCTGCAGTGGTTTGTCACAGGAAATAGAGAGAGAGTGATACGTTGGTCTATTTCTGTCTTCCCTCTCAAGGGGATCTCGGAGTGAGGTCGCAGCAGTCTTGTAGGAGTAACATGATTCTACTTCGTGATTATCATCTAACAAAGGATTTTCAGAGCTCTGGGAGTCACTCTCTCTGTTCAGCTTTTCTGGCAGAGGGTTTTTATCTCTGGATGTCTCACATCCCAGTGAAATTGCTACCTTCTCATTCTCAGTTGAGGATGTCTGCAGATTGTCTCTGTTAGCCTGTGATTGGGGTGCATGACTTGATGATCCAGTGGTTTCCACAGTCCCAGGCACTGTAGATAAGTCCTTATGGTGACTCCCTTCTCTTCCTTGGAAATCCAGATCAGATGTGTTCAGGCAGGAGTCCAGGCTGTGCTTTTTTCCAGCAATGTTTACTGAAGAGGCCTGGGTTGCACGTTTGCTTTCCTCCAAAGGCACACATATGTTAAATGCATTAGATTCACCCTTGCCTGGTGTCTCCTGCTGAGCTTCTGTGCTTCCTTTCTGCTCTGGACTGTGACTGGGCAGGATTGGTGAATCATTAGACTTTTCTGGCTGTGACTGAGGGCTCTGAAGAGAGTCAGGGGAGGAGATGAGTCCCGAGTGTTTTCGTAGCCAGTTTATTATCCCCATGGTCAGTGAAAGCTCAGTATCACAGAGCTTTAGCAAACATTCTTTCCCTTTCCACGTGCTATGAAAAAAACCCTGGCTAATGATGTCTAGAGTTGGTTGGGAAGCCATGTTTTCCTCAGCTCCAACATGAAAGCTGTAAATGGACAAAGGGATTTCAATGGCTTGCTCTGAAACACTTTCAGAGGCACACAAGTCATCATCAAGGACAGGGTTTATTTTCACTTCATTTGGGTCATAGAAGAGCTCATAAAGGGCATCTCCGCTGTAGCTGTCTCTTGGAAATCTACCTGGGACACCAGGAGTCTGAGCTTCCTTCAGTTCATCATCTTGTCCAGGAGAGAATGAATCATAGTAGCCTTCATCACTGGTGGATGTGGATTCCTGGTTTTCGCTTTTCGGTGTTTCTGTTTCTGTGGAGCTGTCTTTGCAATTATCACCTTCTTTATCAGGTGACACTTGGGGGTCTGTGACCAATACAACAGCAGCCTGACTTCTATCCTTTTCTGTGTCAGAACCAGGTATCTTCAGTAACTTCTTTTCAAACAGAGCACTCTGATGCAGCCTTACTGATTTGTTGATGTTGTCCCAAAACTTTGCAAATTCCACTGTCTCATTCTGGCCAGGAGAGGCCAGCTGCTCCACCCCGCCTTGGAAAGAGCCCATGCCAGGGCTGTCTTTGTGCTTGCTTCGCCTCAGCAGAAGGTCTTTGCTGTTCTCCAGCTCCAGGTGAGCAGAGCTCTCATCAGCAAAGATTTCCCCACAGCCGGTGAGGGAGTCAAAGCTCTTCAGGGAGGCAACATCTTCACACAGGGCATTGCAGTAGTCGTAGGATGAGTCAGACTGCAGTTCACTGTCTGAGCAGTCCTGTGATAAGCAATCAGCTGCACAAGTTTCTCCAGTTTTGAAAAGATACTTTGCAAGACGTCCAGACAACTCACTCTTGCAGCCTGAAGAGGACAGGTTCTTGTCCTTCTCCACCAGAAATGAGAGGCTGTCTGGTTTATTTTTCCTTATATGAAATATATCTCTGAGCCCTTTCTTAGATCTCTTGAGGGAAATCCTCTTCCTGGGAATGGTTTTTGCAACAGCTGGTACAAAAGGCATCTGTGGCACAAAGTTCCTGTAGTCAATCATCTGACTGCTGCATGCAGACTGGCTGGGGCTGACCACACATTCCTTCTTACTGCTGGAGCTGGACATCCCTGAAAAGCTGATGCTATTGACAAGTCGGCCCTTGCCCTTCCCAAAAACACCCTCCTCGCAAGCCCTGCTGCTGGGGCTGCAATGCTCTGTTTTGTCTGCCTCAGCAACACACTCATGGGTTTTACTCTTCCTTACAAGCTTGTAGGAGGGGCCAGATGATTTTTCCAGGTTGTGACCACCAGCTCCATTCCTTGCTGCTCTGGTAGAAAATCTGTAGCTCTTGTGTGTGGCCAAACATGCCAGCTGGACTTCGGCCACACTTTGGTTTCCCTCCAGAGCTGCCTTTTTGTCTTTGCCCATCTCATCTTTGTGGATAGGAGCTGTATGCCCTGGTGGCACTTTCTCATGTTGCACACTGGATTTTATGAAGGTCTTTCCTCTCTTGAGCTCCATACTGCTTCCTCACATCTGTTTCTGTAAAGAAAACAGTAGAACACAACTATGGTGAGATTGGTGGGTAGCACTTGCAAATTTTGAAAGCAACAGGAGAACAAAGGAGGGGATATTAAGCATTTTAAAACTGAGCTTCTCTGCCATCAGACATTTCCACCACTGAGTCATGAGAAACGGATTGAATGAAACTAAAGGTGTGTTGGCTGGAAGATTCAACACAGAGAAAACTGCACATTATGGGTGGGTAGCTGAGGCTCAGAGAACATTTTGTTTGTTAGAAATTAACAGATTGGCATTGAGGATTATGATTTCAGGATGGCTTTTAACAAGGTAAAGGTCCTGTTCTGAAGGTGGAAGAGGCAACCACAAAAAGCAATGCCTGAGAAATTGCAACATGCAAGTGTGTGCATCAGAGAGGCAGCAGTTCATAGATCCTTAGAGAAGGACAAAGATCTCAAGTCGGTAAATCTCACTAGAAAATGGATCAAACTTTTGGCAGGCAACTCTCACTTTATATTAAAATAATCCTTATCTGTGAATAGAAAATCCATAAACCTTGGTACTACCCTGGAAGCATGCAGAGGCTGAATTTCTGATTTTGCTCCCCTCTGAGCGTAATATATAATTTTTTACACTGCTACTTTTATTGTCAAAAATCAAAAATGCCACATTGAAAATCATTGCTAGTCATGACAAAAGTGTCATCTCCAATTTACAAAGACCAGTGTAGCACACAGAGGCATTGCCACATTGAGTCTGCACTGTGCATTGATTAGCTATTTCTGAAAACACTCTAGTACCTGTATCAATGCCAGTTTCAGATGTTGCCTATATAGTTTAGTATTGAACCTGGTTTATGTTTTCATAAATCTAATTAGTCATAAATTATTTTAGCCATGTCACTTTCAGTTTTCTGGCAGTTCTTTCACAGAAAGATCTGATCCTTTCCTGTCATGCATTGACTTGAATATTGACTAAGTCAATGGAGTTACATAAAGGTAGGTCAGGGACGAAGCAATCACTACCTAAAAACTGTTGGAGCAACCAGATTTTTATTTGGTGGGAAACAGCACAGTAACTTCAAGTCCTGTTCTTGAAAGAACGTGCTTGGATCTCTCCTGAATAAAACCTCATTTAATGATTTATCTTGTTTTGAATGGGTGAGACATAATGAAACAATTGGAGACACTGAACAGCAGATTTTAAATTCAGCACCAAGACTAGGCTTTGTACTCTTAAAATAGAACTTAAAGCAATCTTCAGTCTGTTTTGAACTACAACAGCTGTCTGTAGCCTCCAGAAACTTTCCGGTTGCCAGGCCTTGCTGGAACAGCCACACTCTGACCAGCACCTCACAAGATGTGGACTGTGTATTTGGGAGCACTTCTCCAGCAGGCAGATCAGTGACAGCCCCTTTCTTATAGAAGCTGCAAACTAACAGGTGATTAGCAATATTTACAAATAAATGTATGTCGGTGACAAAAGGTGGAGAAGGCAAGGGCAGAGTGTGAATATTTGACATGTGGCAGAAACATGGTGGGGAGTGATAGATGGGAGTCTATCCGTGTGATTGAGATGTTGGCACATTCATTTGCACTTGGCACTACATGTGAGTGTTACAGAACATTCTTAATGAAAGCCAGTAAACATTTCACTACCTTGTCAGGTATCTGGAGTTACTAATGCTGCAGGAAACTTGTTTTGCATATTTAGAAATAGGTCAGTGGGACACGATTATGCTCCTCTTCTGGAAAGCAAGGTGTGATCGACAAGCAATTCAGCACGCAGAACTCCAGCAGGGTTGTGAAAACAATCAGAAGCAGCTGATGCAAGACCAGTTATTAATATCCCAGAAATAAAGTGTCTGACATCTCAGTCCTTTGCAAGTGTAGAAGTAGGTGCTGTGTCCCTG
Organism: Tichodroma muraria; assembly: GCA_013390105.1. Lineage (NCBI taxonomy): Eukaryota > Metazoa > Chordata > Aves > Passeriformes > Sittidae > Tichodroma > Tichodroma muraria. Next base: position 173,358 of record WAAG01027444.1, on the reverse strand, counting down.
TGGGAAGCTCCTGATGCTGCCAAGGAGCTCCTCAGAGGTCTGTGACATTGGCAAGTGCCAGCCTTACAGCAATGTTATGTAGGACTCTTTGAGGTCCTGCAGCTGTTTCTGCCCATTCTGAGTATGAAGCAAAGGTCACTTTTGCAGGATATTGCCTACTTGGGAACTTTTCTGCTGATGCATTGAAAAGGCTTTTAGGGATGGATTTATTTACTGTCAAGTACGAAATGTCTTAAAGCTAAGAATTAAGGATGACATTAGATAATCTTTGGAATAAAGTTATGTTTCATCTGAATTGTATCTCCTAGATAAGAAACACAATGGATGACCAGTTTGATAACTGGGTCTGGAAACTTCAAGGCTTGTTCTTCTTTTTTTTTGTATGGATTAGATGAACAGTTTTATCTTGAAAGCCAAAATGGCCCAAGTAATATTTTTACTGAGAAATTCTGTAGTATAATAATGTGAGATACACTGGTGGTAGCTGATATTGCCTTTTCAGTTTCTTTTGATGAGGAAAAAGGTGTCAGCTATTGTTTAGGTTTTGTGGGGATTTTGTGGTTTGGTTTTTTGGGTTTTTTTTTAATGTCTACTTCATATATATATATAATCACCAACTTTGTATTCTAATTATTTCATGTTACTATTTATTCCCGTATATTCTATTTCTAATACTCCCTCAGGATTCATGCCAGACTTAGTATTTAGTTCGTTGTGTCATCTTGCCTATTCTAAAACTGCCACATCTTTGTAAAACTTCCCCATTAAAAGTGTTATTTAAAATGAGCAGCAAGAAAGGAAGGGCCTCCTCAGCCAACTCTTTGAGGGCTCTTCAGGGCAGACAACTAGAGTCTGCAGATTTTTTAAAACATTCATCTTAGATGCTGTTTTGTAACTTCCCATACTCTGAGTTCCTCTTCGTACTCAAGCGATGTAAACTATCAATGAACTTCTTTCCTAAAATAGACCAGAAATATTTATGTGACGATTCTCTCTTTCTATATCTATTAATACTTCTAGCCCTTTTGGTTGTAATGGATTATACCATGATACCTTTTTTTTGGTCTCTGCAGGGACACAAGTTCTATCTCTATCCCCAGGAGCTGTACAGTGAAGTTAGATTAAAGTGCTGTAAGGGAAAGTTGCCCTCCAGTAGTTATGTAAAGCTAAATCAAAATTCTATGAAAAGTTATTACAGGCATTCAAAACACAGTACACTTTTCTGAGATTTCTTGACCTATGCATTCAGCCAAACCAGTGCCTGTCTCTGTTCCTCTTCAATTGTTCTTCTCTTGGACTTGCAGGATATCACTTCTTCCTCAGGGATAAAAGATATATGAGGGCCTGATTTCCATCTTTGCAAAGGAAATACAATTTGCAACTAAAAGTCACTGGAAAGAACAGAAACCTGTGGAAACTAGCAGTCAGTGTAGCTGAGAGTCTCAATGTTTTCTTCATTAGTAACAAAATGGTTCTTTACTACCTCAAAAATCGTTTATGGCATGTGTTTAAATAGAGGACATCCTCGAATCTTACACTGGGCTACAGGTTAGTTGTCTTTTACAATAAGATTGGGTGTAGCAGCAGCATTGAGGCTTCCCATCCACAGTAAACAGTGCTTTTTATCTGGCTTGATCAGACCAGCTGATCACTTTTAGGATTTCACAGGTGTCTAAGCAGGCAATTAGATCTGGATTTGAGGATGATACTATCATGGAAATAAGGTTTTCTTTTAAATTTGGATAATATTGCTTGTAAAATGCAGAGATGCTTCATGCTCAAACATACACCATCTGTGCAGGGTGTGTCACAGCCTTTTCATAAAACCAGGAGGTTTTACTGTGTCTGTGATTCATCTAAAAGTAAATTAAGTTTTAGAATAGGAAGATGAACACATTCCTGTGGGCTGAGGAGACTTGATTTTAGGACAATCAAAGCAATTGCTTCCAGATCTGGGTTAAGAGGACCTGAGCAAGACCGAGTTAGGTAACTGTTCTGGTTAATAAGAGCCATATTCAGATGGCCTAAATCCTCCCCAAGTCTAGGCCAACATGCAAGGGCCAAAGAGGGGTGCAATGGAGCCAGATATTCATTAGGAAAATGGGTGAGGGCAGGATTCAAGCTGTCCAGGTATCGCCTCTGTCATGTGAGTCAAAGAGAGGAGTCACAGTTGCCCATGGCCCCTACACTTTCTGCCAGCCATCTACAAGTTTCCCTCTGTGATGGAATGTGAGAAAGCCTTGCTTTGGGTTTTTGGCTGGGTCAAAGTTGTTGTATCTTGCTAGCTTATAACACCTTAGGAAGGTTTGTTTAGGTTATCTTCGAAGAAAAGGTAGAACATCAGCCCTCTTGCATGCAATTCTAGGAATACCATCCTACTGGGAAAGTAGAAGTATCAGTTTCAGCGAGGTTGCATGGATAGAAATAGTACTAATACAAGGAGGAAATTTAGATTAAGTCACCAGCTTCGGCAAGTTTGGCTCAAAAATAATTTTGCTCAAGTAAGAAAAAATGAAACTGAGTTTTATTTATTTCAAAGTTTTATAAGCTATCCAGCTTGGACCGCTCTTCCTTGCTTGTTTGATGTGTAATTTATATAACATCATCTCTCTTGGGGATAGAAATTGGTAAAATTCAGAATATAGTGGTTTTGCAGGGGCGATAGGAGTGTTCTTTCTTTACATGTACATCAATCTTACGATTGGCAGGTTGTGGAGATGGTGCCTTGCTGTCTCTTGCTAAGCAGAATTCTGCATGTCACTTGGCACCTGGATTTCATCTCCCTCCAAGCATTTTCCTTTTATTAAATGAAAAGTTTGGTAAACACTGAATAGTCTTTAAGGATTTTTAATTCAAAAATAAGGAAAAACCTCTTTCTGTACTGCTCTTATGTTTTCGAATACAAGTTTGAGAGAGTCAAAAATCCCTTTTCCACAAGTGGCTTCGTATCAATCCGACTTAAGATGCTGAGTATCAGAGGTACCTTTGAAAATGTTACCCTGCTTTTCCACCAGAAATTGTGGCATACTTAAATTTCCTGAAAGCATCTCTCTGGTTTGGATATATGGACATGCATTAAGTTTAAAATCCACGCATTTTAAGATGACCTTTTTTTTTATTTCTTGATAAATTGTGTAATGGGAAAGGGAAAAATAACAGAGCACTCTGTGAGGCACTTCTAATTCTTAACCTCAGGAGGATTTTTACTGGCCACCAGTTGGAAGTCCTAAAATGCAAAAACAAGCAAGCATGAGGTAGTGAAAGCCACAGCTACTTTTAAAGTCAGTAAACAACACTAATTTTAATCTTTAGTATCTAATCAATTAGCAGTGCATAAGGAACAGCTGGTGCTTCCAGTAAAGTGTGTGGTGGGGGGGAGATTTTTGGAAGAAGACTGTTTATTTACAGGCAAAAAAATTAACTCTCTGTCTGAGAAGATGAAAGTTAATAATGGAAATACTTACTAATAATCATGAACATATATTCCATTCTGTTAATTTGATTTTTAATTGCAAAGCAGAATACGGCTTCCTCGCCAGAGGGTAGTGATTTTCTCACTGCAGTTATTGTAACACCGTTTCTAGCAAGCAAATAAACGTAACAGTTCTTCTGGTAAAATCCAAAGAGGTTTTTAAAGCGGGGCTCATCTCCTCCCTTAAACTGATTACCCTGCTGCTATCTCATCTCCATTAGAAAGCAGAAAAGAACAGGGTGGAAAGGATGGAGGATGTAATCAGGGACAGTCATGATTCAGGAAGCAGCAGAATGTTTATTTTTAAAGGCGCCTGTGTGACACACAAACCTGCATTGAGATCATGCCTCTCCTTAGGAGTACTCCTCTCGTCATCCTTAGGGGCTGCATCTTATCATTTCCCTTAATCATTTGTCTCTCTTGGGTAACCCAGGATGCCTAATTATTTGCATATACATTTAGGTCAGGCAATGGCTTTCTCATGAAAAACCAGCAAAAAGCACATTGGTGTGTTTTCAATTCAACCCTCATTCCTCTGAGCACACGAAGTAAAATCTTACACTCCCCTGCAGAATACTAGAAAGATGTGTAGTTAAATGCTTAATCTTATTAGCAATGTGCTATAGGGAAGTCTGAACCTTCCTTTAAGCCCTGACAACCGTTTCGTGGAGCTCAGGATTTTTCATAGTAAAATTAACCACGTTTCTACTCCCAGCACACTGTCCTGCTGCGTTCTGACAGGAGGGATCCCTGGGTGCACAACAGCACCCAGTGCTTCCCCAGCCCCGTCTGGGGCACCCGCAGCTCCCCCCAGCCACGCACGGGGTGTGTGGCAGGGCAGGAGGAGGCTGAGCCCATGACAAAAGGAGGCTCCTTCTCTGACAAAACCTCAGCACCCCTCACTCAGTTTCCTTCCATACTTGAGGCTGAAAGAAACGTTACTGGCTTGAAATATTCCAATTACATCATGGAAAAGGGCAGCTTTAACCCCTGCGCAGGGAGCTTTCGGATCGTCACTGTATCGCTAAGAGAAGGCTGCAGAGCAGAAATTTCCACTGCATACCTGAGAAGGAAATAGGGCTTTTTTTTTCTTGCCCTGACCAGCAGCCTGTTGGTACCAGACAGCAAAGTGTTAACACTGACAGCTTTGTCTGCCCTCAGTACTTTATTGCTTTAAAGGGAGATAAGAGGTGCATTTTTATAAATACAGGCACAGACTTGCCAGATGTATGGGAAAAGAAGTAAAAAGCAATGCTTCAAAAACAAGCAGTTATCCCAAAATAATACTCACTCAGAGTCGCAGTGAGTGTCAGAGCAAAAGAAATACCATTGCACCAGAGCAAACAAGGCAGATCACAAAAATCCTACTCACCATGTTTTATCACTGAGCAGAAATCCTCTGTCTCCTAGCCTTGCTCCTGAAGCTGGTCTTTATCCAGAGGCTCCTGTGATGCTTTTCAGATTCTGAGGGGCTGGACCACTGCTGCTCTCCAGTGTTACTCTCCACCCCCTGTCTTTTCCTCCTCCTTCTTCCTTCATCCCCACCCCCTCATTCCTCCAGCTTGTAGCTTTTTTGTACCTTACATACATTCTAAGCTTCCACATGGAGCTTGATATAGGAAAGATGCTTATTTCAGCCATCTGCTTGATGCCATGGAAATGCTTCCTTTGCTTTAGGAATAAAAGCAAGGAGGTAAGCTCGGGAGTTTCTGAGCCAGCATTTTGGTTCCTCTCTATATGACTGCTTATTAAATAGGGAGGAATACATCCCAATTAATTTCATTTCTCACGTGCTGTTTTGTTTCAGACTAGGATCCAGGAAAAACGATCTGAATGTGTTTTGGTTAGTGTGATGCTTCACTGGCAGTGTATGCAGGCTATTGGGCTGTGCCACCCTTTGTAGATCTTGAGTAAAAGCTGAAGCTGGAAGGGATTCCATGTGGAATCAAAGTGGTGTGAGAGGAAAGAATGACTATTTCAGCTGCCCAAGGCTGGAGTGCCTGGTGTTAGCCTCATACTGCCTTCAACAAACATCATTTACCAAACTCTCCTTTCAGTCTAACCTCTGCTTCAGTGTGCAGCAAAGGCAACATCTGATGTCACAACATCATTCTTTGTTGTATAGATGAGTTTATTACCATCACAAACACCAGGGCTCTAATTTCACAAAAATGTAAAGCTGGCATCCTTCCCCCAGCCCTCTCCCCTTGAAGGGCTCCCAATCTGATCATATCTTGATTGTTTCATTGATTCCTATTTAAGTCTTTTACTTCAGTCTCTCAGGACCTCCTGCTTGTTAAAACACCTCTGCTGGGGGCATGATAGGAGCCTCTTAAAAGCCAGAGTGTATGCCGTGAAGCAGCGGCTTAATCCACTTCGATAGCTCTCCTGTGAGTTTAGAGCTCCGTTCAGGATTTTGCAGCAGTTGTTGCAGGCTGGTGTACCTGCAGGGAAGCTGCCCTCCTGATGCAGGAGCTACTTCACAGCTGCTCTAAGGCAGCAAACAGGCAGCTCCTGGATGGCTGAGACAGACAAGTTTAATCCATGGAGGCATTTAGAAAATCTCCAGCTCTGCATGAACTGAAAATGTGCATTCCCTTGCAACTGGAGCAGGTGCATCAGTCAGAGAGCTAATCTCTTCTGTCCCCACATCACAGCAGAAAGGAACAAAAGCCTTAACCTGCTACCTGTTCTCATCTTCCTTTTCATTGTGTGCTTTTGCTGAATCTTGGAGACAGGGGAGGAAAGGAGCTTGAACTTTTGTGCTGTCTAAGCTTCTAAAGCTGGAAAATCAGCCTGTTAACTTTAAAGCCTGCAGAACGGAGTGCTCCTGCTCTGAGTGTCAGGCAGTGAGCCACTCAGGTGTCCCTGATGCTGGAGACTGGAAAATTACACCTTGGGGGGAAAAAAGCGGGTTAAATTCAACCTGCAACATGTAGAAAGTCTTCGTGTGACTTCACTGAGAGACTGGTGGGAGGAAAGAACAGGCCGTGGGTGAATCCTAGCAGTTCTGGCAAGTAGATTAAGAACAATAGTGAGAAGAAATACATTAATTAGAAATAGATTTGACGGGTTTTATTCTGCGTGAGATATTCATTTCAATATAAGAGGAAGTCTTTCTTCATGAAGGGTATACAAAGCCACCAAATTTTCAGGTAGTACCTCATTACTCTGCAGTGATATTGCTTTTGAGAGCCTCCCCTTTGTTTTGGAAAGAGGAGGCCTATAAAATGCTGAAGTCCTTCTTTGCTCCAAGTAACACCAAGGCTTGTTAGAAGTGCTGATGGACAGGAGAATCAATCAGAGGTCACAGCTGTTGCCTGGGCCCAGGTGGTCGAGAAGGCCAATGGCATCCTGGCTTTTATCAGCAATAGTGTGGCCAGCAGGGCCAGGGCAGTGACCTGGTCACTGTGCTGGGCACTGGTGAGGCCACACCTCAAATACTGGATTTGGGTCCCTCACTTCAAGAAAAATGATGAGAGGCTGGAGTGAGTCCAGAGAGAGGAACGGAGCTGAGGAAGAGGCTGGAGCACAAGTCTGATGAGGAGCAGCTGGGAGAGCTGGGGGTGTTTAGCCTGGAGAAAAGGGGGCTCAGGGGGATCTTCTCAGTCTTTACAACTCCTTGAGAGGAGACAGCAGCCAGGTGGGGGTTGGGCCCTGCTCCCAGATAAAAAGGGATGGGACAGGAGGAAATGGCCTCAAGTTGTGCCAGGGAAGGATTCAGATTAGATATTAGGAAAAATTTCTTCTCCAAAAGAGTTGTCAAGCATTGGAGCAGGCTGCCCAAGGTGGAGTCCCCACCCCCAGAAGTGTTCAAAAAGCATGGAGGTGTGGCACTTGGGGATACAGATTAGCCATGGGCATCATGGTAGTGCTGGGTTATCACTTGGTCTGGATGGTCTTACAGGTCTTTTCCAGCTTTAATGATTCTGTGATTCTGGTGCTGATTCCAGGCTGGTGTCTGAGCAAAACCAGGAGCTTAGATTTTTTATTCAAAAGTTATTCATACATAAAATTTCTGAGCTGAGTTGCTGAACTCTGAAGTGTAGGCATTAAAGGTAAAGGCGTCAGAAAAGATATACCCAAATATGCCACGTGAAGAAGGACATAGGTGTAGTAGTTTGGCCGTGATTGGCCAATGTGTATTACTGACATTTGATAAAACCAATGAAAGCGTGGGTACGCCTTTTACGATACACCTTTTTTAAATGCAAACCCGGGAATCA